>SNVD02007407.1:0-28648 GCA_013180625.2 Boswellia sacra | reverse complement strand
AAAATACGAATCAACAATGAAAACAAAACGATTAGAAAATCAATCCCCGGCAACGGCGCCAAAAACTTGATGCGTTCGAAACTAGCAAGTATACTAGTCGCACAAGTAATAAAGTGATGAGGAAGATATCGTTCCCACGAGGATTGATTCTAATTAAATTTGTTATTCGAAAGCAAAAACAGAGTAAATGGGGGGTTTTGTTGATTGATTAACTAAGTGAAATAATAATGCAAAGGAAGAATAACAAAACAGAAAGTTAATTCGAATGAAAAATCAATGAGAGAAAGCTGGTTAAGGGATCGTTCTCTACCACAAGATATGGATTTGTGAATTAATCGTAGAATTGTCATCTAATTACACCATTGAAATTATCAACCGTAGATAACAACAAGCTCTGTTATCCCAATCTTTCCTTACTTTGTTGTTTAATAAAACAGGCTCTTTATTTAATCTCTATCCATTAAACAACCTAGAACAAGCTCTCTAAATTTAATTCAATGGATGCATTACGATGAGAAAGATAGATTGATCTAAGCAATAAACACACAAGCTCGGATTATTTAACTTAGGTTGTATTCCCCAATTGCAATCTCTGATCACAATTTTGCCACTAAGGATTAGAAATTCAAGACAATTACGGATCAAGATTTCTAGTCTAGCAATAGACAATATCCAGATTATATTTAATTGGCCACCCAAATACAATCCAGCAAGCAATCATAAGCATTAAATATGGGAGAATACAAGCAATTCAATTAGAGAATTGGATAACAATTCCTTACACAATCAACTTACAAAAACTATATCAGGGGCTTTGAAATCACCTCAACCAATTCAGATTCAGTTACACATGTTTAAGAACGTGGTAAATACAATACAACATGGAGACATTCCAGAAAATGAAAGGGAAGGGAAAAACTTAGCAAATTGATGTAATTCTCTTTGGATTGTAGTTCTTCCTCTTTCCAAGCTTCCTTTCTCCTTCAAGAACTCAAAGAGATGAAAGAATTCCAGAGCTTCAGCCTCCACCACGTTCTCCCCTCTTCAAGTTATGAAAATAAAACCCTAAAATGTGTTTAAATACTCTGCTACAGTGACTTGCTACAGTGCACCGTATTATACATGCTACAGTGATATATGGAATTATATTTCTATACATCTTCACACTTTTTATTACAACTTTTGGTACACTAATGAACCGTAAATTTCTCCAGAAAATAGACTTCGAGAGCTTTCCAATGGTATATAGCATGTTATCCGGTTAATTGTATATCAATACAATTAAATCCGAGAAGATGGTTGACTAGCAGAGGTGAAAATGAAGGGTTTTACTCCATTTTTGTGTAAGTTGCTCCAAAACTCCTACAAACATCAAAACCACACAAAAACATAAAAATACCAAGGAATATAGCAAAGAAACATGGACGAATTGATATGAAAATGATATATAAATAGACACTTATCACATTACTAAACCATCGGAATGGATAAATCTTGGATATGGAAAGATAGATTGTCTAAGGACTATGAGGATGGGGTTGATAGCTTTCTAGAATTTGCAACCTTGAATTGTATGAATTCAAACCTCATGAAATGCCCATGTAAATCCTGTCAATGTCGCGCCTTTCACACCCAAGAAGAAATACGAGACCATTTATTTAGGAAAGGGTTTGATACAAAATACAAAAATTGGATTTGGCATGAGGAAACTAACACTATGAAATCATCATTTGACGATTGTGATAATGCATTCAATGATACAGTGGATATGGTCAACGATGCATTCCAATACGTTGATAATGACCCCAAATGTTTCAAAAAGTTGCTAGCTGATGCTGAAAACCCCTTATACCCGAGTTGCACCTCTCACAGAAAATTATCTGTCCTTATGAAACTATTTAACATAAAAGGGAGGTATGGTTGGTCAGATAAAAGTTTCTCTGAATTGCTTGATCTCGTTAATGATATCTTATCACCCAATAATGAAATGCCTTCCTCCATTTATGAAGCTAAGAAAACAAAGGTTTCTTTAGGTTTGTCCTACGAAAAAATACATGCATGCCCTAATGATTACATTTTGTATAGAAAAGAATATGCATCTTCCACAAGGTATCCCACTTGTGGGTTGTCAGGATGGAAAGTCACATGTAAAAGATGTAAACATAAAAGGGCATCGCTGCAAAAGTAGTGTGGTACTTTTCTCCCATTCCAAGGTTTAGGAGGTTTTTTCAATCTTCTGAGATTGCTAAAAGCTTAACTTGGCATGCCAATAGTAGAGTCATTGATGGTAAACGTAGGCAACCAACCGACACAGCATCTTGGAAGCTAGTTGACCGTATGTGGCCTGATTTTGTTGCTGATAGTAGAAACCTTAGGTTAGCTATTTCAACTGATGGGATAAATCCACATAGTACCCTAAGTAACACTTATAGTTGTTGGCCTGTAGTAATGGTTATGTATAATCTTCCTCCATGGTTATGGATGAAAAAGAGATTCATGATGTTATCTCTTTTGATATCGAGTCCATGACAACCTGGTAATGACATTGATGTTTATTTGGCACCATTAATTGATGACTTGTAAATTTTATGGGAGGAAGGTGTTTAGGTCTATGATGCCCATAACTAAGAAACTTTTAACTTGCGGGCAATGTTATTGTGGACAATAAATGACTTTCCTACTTATGGCAACCTCTCAGGTTGTTTTGTCAAAGGGTACTATGGTTGCCCAATTTGTGAGGAAGGAACATCGTCATGTAGATTAAAACATGGAAAGAAAAATGTTTATATGGCCCATAGGCGATTCCTCCCTTATAACCATCCATTTGGAAAACTAAAAAAGGTTTTCAATGGCCAACAAGAATTTGATGTTGCCCCTAGTCCCTAGGTGGAGAGGAAATTTTGAAAAAAGTTGAGAGAATTGAAAGTAATTGGGGGAGAAAAAAGAGCAAAAACAGAAAAAATCTGACATTGATGAAACCATGTGTTGGAAGAAGAAGTCCATATTCTTCCAACTTCCTTATTGGAAGCATTTATATGTACGTCACAATCCAGATGTTATGCACATTGAAAAAAATGTTTGTGAGAGTATCTATGGCACATTATTAAACATTCCTAGAAAAACAAAAGATAATGTTAACTCTAGATTGGATCTCATGGATATGGGTTTAAGGGAAGAGTTGCAACCGAAGGCTCGTAATAATTGAACATTTTTGCCTCCTGCTTGCTATTCACTCAACAAAAAGGAGAAGCAAATTTTTTGTCAAATATTATATGACCTTAGGGTTCCTTTCGATTATTGTTCAAACTTTAAAAACCTTGTGTCCTTGGATGATTTAAGCTGATTGGTCTTAAGTCTCATGATTGTCATGCTCTTATGCAACAACTACTACCACTATCCATAAGGTCAGTTCTTCCTAAGCATGTTTGATATGCTATTACAAGATTTTGTATTTTCTTCAATGATATTTGCACCAAGGTGGTTGATGTGCCCAAGTTAAATCGAATACAAAGTGATCTGGTGGTGACCTTGTGTTTGTTATACTTTCCACCTTCCTTTTTTGACATCATGGTACATTTAACGGTGCATCTTGTAAAAGAAGTGAGGGTATGTGGACCTGTCTATCTTACATGGATGTATCCTTTCGAAAGATTTATGAAAATTCTTAAAGGGTATGTCTGAAATAGAAATCGACCTGAAGGTTGCATTGCTGAGTGTTACATCGCAATAGAAGCTATTGATTTTTGCTCCGATTATTTACTTGATGGTCACGGAGCTATTGAAGATGATGGTCCATTGCTTGGGGGTTGAATCATCTCTATCGGTGAAGAAGAATGGGATCAAGCACATCTCCATGTGTTGCAAAACATGGAAGAAGTGCAACCTTTCATCGAGTAAGTGTTTGGTTTCTTAAAGCATGTTATATTGATTACTTATGTAGTATTTAAACACTAACAAATTAACTTTTTGTTCTTTTACCTTGTTTTTTTGTCGACCAATTAGAATGCATATCAATTCTTTGAAGGAACGTTTCCCTCGGCAAGCTAGAAATAGTAAGTGGCTACGAGGTGAACATAACTGCACTTTGATCAAATGGTTGAAAGATGAGGTTAATGCTCCTATAAACCATGTTTTTGAACTTAATCTTTCCAAATATTTTCCTATTAATACTATATAACTCACTAATTGTACAATATAAAACTATTGCCTTTTACTAGGTGGCCAAATCAATTAATAATCAAGAGCGATTGTCCTCCACGTTGAGGTGCTTAGCACAAGGGCCTCGTCAATATGTCACAAGTTATTCAGGCTATATTATCAACAATTGTCATTATCATAAGAGATCATGG
The DNA here is from genome assembly GCA_013180625.2 of Boswellia sacra. Classification (NCBI taxonomy): domain Eukaryota; kingdom Viridiplantae; phylum Streptophyta; class Magnoliopsida; order Sapindales; family Burseraceae; genus Boswellia; species Boswellia sacra. The sequence continues at coordinate 24,299 of SNVD02007407.1, read as the reverse complement.
GGATGACAAGGTGCACCAAAATAGTGGAGTTAGCATTGTTGCAACAATAATGCAAATTTCAAGTGCCAAAGACAAGAATCTAATAGTTGGAGGGTTAACCTTTTACGGAATAATAAAAGAGATATGGTCTCTTGATTATCAGTTGCTTAATACTCCAATCTTTAAGTGTGATTGGGTGGACAATAAAGGGGGCGTTAGGGTAGATGAACTTGGGATGACTTTGGTAGATCTTAGTCGTGTTGCTCACAAGTCCGATTCCTTTGTCCCAATTTCACAAGTGAAACAAGTTTTTTATGTGACAGATCAATGTGATGCAAGATGGTCTATAGTGCAATTTATAGCCGATAAATCTTACATAATAGATAGAAGTCAAGACCAAATTCCCTCTTTGGTAGAACATCATCCATTTACAAATGTTATGCCCAGTGTTGAGTCTTTTGATAACATTGACGATAATAAGATGAACTATGTGCATGATAATTGTGAGGATCTTTGGGTTGACAACAACACCTTGAGGGAGCATTAAAAAAAATTTGGTAATGACATATCTCAAATTGTATATTTGTTAATTTTATTTCATTTGTTGTATGTCTCACACTAGTACAATGTTTGTCTTAATATCTTTTTATAATGTTTTGTACTTAACAATTTTTTGATTTCATTTCATTTTTTCATTTAGCTAGATGGCAATGGACTCTCAAAACCAAGATGGACAAAGCAATAGTGGTTATGCAACAAAAAAACCAAGGAAAAGCAAGGGAATTATCAACTCCAGAAAAGGAAAGAGGACTTCTGTATGTTTATTGCACTAATATATTGCTTACTCTTATTGACCTTATTTTTTTTAACTGAAATCTTTTCTTTACTTAACTTTCATTTTTCAATGAACTAGGTGTCAATGGATTCTCAAAAACATGAAGGAGAAAGTGATAGTGGACATGCAACAACAGATTTTAGAAAAATTAGGGGACTTAGCTGGTCTACAAAAAGAAATAGGAGTGGTGTACGTCTCTTATTTGTACAAATTATTACTTAAACTTATTGTCCTTTTGTTTTTGTACTTTATAATTTCCTTTTTTCACTTTTGCTTTCACACTTAACTAGGTGGCAAAGGATTCTAAAAACTATGATGGACAAAGTGACAATGGACATGCAACAACAGATTCGAAGAAAACCTTAAGAAATGGGAATGTTGTATGTCTCTCGTTTTAATCAATTGCTTCATGTTAATGTCTTTTTTCTTTTGTACTTGAACTTTTTACTTATTTCACTTATTTCTTTCATTTACCTAGGTGGCAATGGATAAAGATAATGGTGATGGACAAAGTGACAATGGTCAGGCAACATCTTTAAGAAAAACCGAAGGAATTTGCACAAATAATAAAAGAAATAGAAGTGCAAGGGAGGGTAGAATTCCTATTCAAGATAATCAGTGGGATCGAGCAGTGGGACCAAATCATAATAATTTTGTTTCTGCTATTGGTGTTGAGGCACGGGATGCAACTCCTATGTCAATTCGTAGTTGGTGATATGTTACTCAGGAAATAAAAGAAAATATATGGTAAACTATACCGATACAACTATCTAAAAACCATTTCCCAATATGAATGCATTTATATTATATACTTTTTGTTAATTATCTAAGAATACATTGTTTTGTTTACATTCTTATTAAATTCATTGCAGAAAGATTATGATATTGACATCTGATATAAGAAGTGGTTGCTACAACAAGCTGGAAGTGCGTGGAAAAACTTTAAGACATGTCTTACAAAGAATTTGGTCAGGCCTAACTTACATAATCTAAAAGCATTAGCTGAGCCACCCAAAAGGTATAAATGTATTAAAAAAGAGCACTAGAGGGAATTTGTGAGACAATGTTTAACAAAAGAATGGAAGGTATTGCACTATATCAACCTTGTTACAATACAATTGATAGTACTTTGAATTCAATTATCTAATATAGTTTAAAATCTGTTCTTGGTTTAAAGGAGAATAGCAAGAAGCAAATGGAGAGACAAAGGGCAAACCAATATGACCATACAACAGGAAGGTCTGGTTATGTTCGTGTGGAAGAGGAAATGGTAATCCTTTTTACATTTACATGCATTTTTAATTTATTCCTTAGGCTATTCTGCTTTATTGATCAATTACATTGCTTTATCATTTACTATTTATGTAGCGACAAGAAAGTGGAAATTGGAGTAAGCCCATTGACCGATCTGAAATGTGGAAAAGAGCTCGAAAAATGAAGAATGGTGATTATCATCCCAATGCTACCCCAATCGTTGAGAAAATTGTAAGTAAATATTACAAAGCTCAATAGATAAATTGAAGAATCTGCATTAGTTAGTCCTTACTAAAATCTTTATCCACTTTCATCCACTAAACCCACTTTAGTCAACATGTCACAAATTTTAAACTCAACACCTCTCTGCTTTTGTTTGTTTTTTGGGTGATAGATTTTTTATATCACTTTTCATAAAGAAGATGTGAAAAGATTTGATGTTGGAAATTGCATGGATTTCAAGATTGAGATTGAAATTTACATATAGACATAGAAGTTGTTAGAAGTATGCTTCAAGCAAAGCCATGGCTTACACTTACAACACTCCACAATTTGAGCCAAAAACAAGCCCCACCTATGAAGGTTTACAACCATTCGAAACATATGCATCCCAAATAGAAAACAAATAATTTGAATGCTAAACTTGAGAATTTCCATCTCCCATCGAAAGACCAGAAACACTATTGTTCTATTTTTTTGCAAAATAGTTTTACATGTATCATCTATTAATCTTTACACTTATCCAGCATCGATGTCTTTCTGTTCCTTCATGATTTCAAAGACAAGAAAACTACCAATTATGTTTTTTCTTTTTCCTTTTCTTATTGATTTAGTTGAATAATCTATTAATAAATTTATTTATGCATGTCTATAGGTTTTTTCAAAACTTTGATGTTAATGTTCTCCTAAACTTGATTATATGCTCTAGGAAAGCCATTAAACATCAGTTCTCTAACTCTTATTAAATAGAAATGAATAGATATTTGAAAAACATTCTAAAAATAATGATAAGTTTCATTAATCAATTGTTCTGAGGTGTAGAAAGTGGTCTAAAAAAGTTATAAATGATTACTTTCGTTGAAAAAGTGGTACTATCATTTTATTTGTTCAAAAATTATTTGTTACATATCTGATTATGCTACCATGATTTTATCATATAATTTTTTCACTTATAGGATGGGCTGAAAGAACAAGCAAATCTGGTGTCATAGACATGTCTGAGGGTGAAGATATCCTAGTTCGTGCTTTAGGCACTAAGGAGCATGCCGATCGAGTCAGGGGTTTAGGCAAATTTGTCACACCAACCTCTTATTTCAACACTATTGGATCTAATTACAGGGTAGATAAAGAAAAAATGGAGTTAAAGAGGCAGATACAAGAAAGAGATGCCATTATAGTAGACTTACGTGCTCAAATACCGGTCACCAAGTCAGTAGCATCGAGCAATTCCATGGATGAAACTAAAAATATTGCCAAGCAATACAAGACAGACAAAGTGGACAACAACCTAAAAAATTTGAAGGAGGTGATAGATCAACAAAAACCAACTGTTAGGAAACCTACCATAAGTGGCAACGAAATGCCAAAAGCAATGAAATTGAAAGGTTTCATAGAGAATGAGAATATGTAAAACATAGGAGAGCAACATCAATTGGTAACAATATTATTCAACAAATTCGTTATATATTTTCATGAGACAATTTTTTTTTAAGCTAAGAATGATGACATTCATTATTTTCATACTTTATGGGAATAAACTTGTGACTTAGCCATATATGTGGGCTCTAATAAATTCATTGTCGCAAGTGGAAGCATCATTGACAAAGATGGAGGTAAACCAACAAGGGTTGTTGTCATTGAATTAGTTTTAGATAAAGCAGCGAGGTTGCCATTGTTAAAGATGATCAAGAGATATCTTTAGTATATCATGTAGTGGGAGAACGTGTGGAATGGCCTACAGATCTTGTTATTTTACAAGCTGAGGTAAAAAAGACAATTCCTTCTTCCAAGTAATTTGCTTATAAATCAACGTAATAACAATGAAAACTTTTGTTCCAATATAGGTCCCAGCCCAAAAATCCACCAACAGAGAGTTGACAGCGCTTAAAATAGAAAAGCATGCAATTGAGAATCCTAAAGCTATAGAAGTTTTTGAAGACCTAGTGAATCTTGCGGTAGGAGTTGCTGAATATATGATAGTGGCATTTGCTGAGGGCCTATTTGGGTACTCTGTATCCACCTTCTTGAATTGTGAAGATATGTTTGCTGTGATTAACTATAAGGAGCTCACTCAGAACTGCATTTCTATATATAGCAGGTTATGATTTTTTTTGTACAATTCAGTCTATTAACATTTCTTTTAATAGAAATTTGTATAAATCATAATTGTAACTCAAATATTTTTTTTTTCTTGGACTTGTAGTTACCTTTATAAAAAATTTCAGAGTGACAATAGCCGAGTGACATTTGGGTTTGTCAACCCATCAACCATACTTGTTGATCAGTTGAGCAAAAAAGAACTACGATCTCAAATTTCTTGATCCTTGTCAGACAATATCAAAGGGTTTGACAATAGAAACTACATTTTAATTCGGTATAACATAGGCTATGTTTCTTGCCAAACATAATTGTGTACAATCTTATTTCATAACAATATTATAAATTAGGTTAGATATTCTAACTTGTGAGAGTTTCATGATATGGTAGTTACCATTGGTGTGATTGATATATCTTCTTTGTCAATCTCTTTCCTTGATTCAATGGGAAAAGGAGCCAAGCAAGATGTTAAGGAAGTCATTACTAGTATGTGTTTGAGTGCCTTCAATTTTGTTATTAAAATCACAATAATATGTTTAATTAAGTTGCAATATTTATGCGTGACTGTATGTTTTGTCAGAGGACTATTGCTATGGTAGTCATCATCCAAGAGAAAAAATAAAAAGTACACATTTGAATGGACAAATGTAAAGGTACATTTAATTGATTTTGATATGAGATTCTAAAAAATGACTTGTGCAGAAAAGGTTTTTGCTTACAAAGTCACTTTTTAGTGTATACTTGCAGGGACCAAGACAAGTTGGCAGTACGGAATGTGGTTATTATGTTTTAGGAAACATGAAAGAGATTATGCAAGACCCTAAGATCCTTTGTGAAAATGTAAGCAATCCTAACTTGGGTTTTTCAAGTTTTTTAGTGCATTGTTATTAACATATTTTTGTTTTGTTGCTAGTACAACAAGAAGGACCATTATACAATGGAGGAGATAAATGAAGTTAGATCAGAATGGGCTAGGCTTGTACCCAAGATTATAAGAGAATGGCATGAAAAGAAGAAGGCTACAAAATTTGGTTCATCAAATCCTCAAACTATGGTGAATTTCCATCCAAGTTCAGTGTTCGATTTGTTATTTCTAACATGAAATTCTAATTTTGCAGATTGAAGGAGTTTACATGTGCGTGGATAGTTGTGTACATAACTTTTTGGAAATTGTATATAGCTTGCTAACAACAACTCACAAAACAAGAAAGAGTGTCAACAACCATTTTTTGTGTGCTTTGATTACAAATACCTCATGGAATAGTTTTTGGAATGGTTTCGGAATGCCTTATTCATGAAAGTTGTTTGTGGTTAAATGACCTCAAATGTATAGTTTTTGGGACATTAAAACTTAATGAAGTCTAATGTATAATGTTCTTTTTTGTCAATGAATGAAAGATTATGACATTGATGTTTAAAGTTGATGTTTATATGTTGAATCTATCATTCATTAATTTGATCTTTTATCACTTTGTTAATTTATAAACAACCTAGCTTGGTAAGTTTTGCCTTCTTCTTTTGATATAATTTCTTAGCTGCAATATGATGTTTTTATGTATTTAGTTGCATGGTAATGCACCATTTAACTTTTCTTTGCTAGTATAACATCTTTTTAAGGTTTATGCAGTGGTAGTGATGCATGGTTCTGATTTTGGAAGAGATCAACAAGAATTTGCTTCATGAAGTATGTATTCATCTCTCTTTGCCATGAGCAAAAGATAGAATTGTTCATTTTGTTTCAGATCTCATTTGATGAAATGTGAACAGTTAAATGTGTTTTATGTTTTTGTTAATTTAATTGAAACTCGTGTTAGAAGTACTCTCATTTCAATCATTTCCATATTTGGTCATTGAGAAACTATAGGAAAATAGAAAAATCATGTTGTAGAAATTGTTTATGGTAGATATTTTCAAGAAAGTCTCTTGTTTGTTAAGTGGAAATTGTTTCTTTTTAAGTGCAGTTACTAACGATAAGGTGTATGATGCTTGTATATTTTCATCTTAGCTACTGACCACATATATATTCATCGATTAAGGCATATGCAGATGATAGTGTTCTTCAAGTAAGCAACCTATCTGTGTACTTAGCTTGTAAATCAGATGCTTTGTTTACATTGATTAATCTGCATTGTTACATTGTTTGATTTGCTGCTTTCCTTGCATTGTACTGTTTGATTTGTTGATTGCCTTTTTCATTTATTTTTATAGAATTAAATTGCCAAAAAATCAATTTCAAAAAAAAAAATATATATATATATATAAAATACTGGGCTGATACAAAGGGTCGATATTAGCCCAGTATTATATATTTTTAAATAATAAATACATGTCGGTTCTTAACACTTACATAATATTTAGACAACTTGTCACTTATAAACCCTCATCTTAGATAGGCAAATAGCCAAGATACATGTGGATTTTTACCAGACAAGGGATCGACAAAAAGGCATCGACACAAAATTGTGTCGGTTTGACCAACCGACTTGTATAGAATACACGTCAGGTCCATAAATGTCATATTGAAACTGGCAGGTATACATATACATGAGGGTGGAAAATCGGCATAAATGAGGAATTTTCTTGTAGTGAGTTGATTATGATTACGGTGTCAAGGCTTTTAAAGAGGTTTTGATAAGGGATAATTCTCAAAGGATCAGGATTTTCGTTGAGATTGGAGTGCTATGCCCTTTGAGAATTATCTTTGATAAATAATAATAATTATAGGATAAATAAAAGAAAGATAATTAAAAGAGATAAACAATAACAATTGGATAGATAGAATAACTTTAGGATGAAGAATTGGATTTGGATAAAGGCTTTTATAAATTAATAAATAAATAACTTAACAAATAATTGATTATTAATTAATCAATATTATCAATATTTGATCGTAAATAGTGATGTATATAGTGCCATAAACAGTGTTATGTGAACAATATTAGTGAACAATACATGTGAACAGTGCCATAGGAATAATATATGACAATGTCAACACATAGACAAAATTATGGAACAATAAACATCATCAATAAAAATCAATAAAAATATTATGAAAATAAATAATAGATTAGGGTTGTTTGGGGTTTTAGCAACTTTACATGTTCTTGGGCTTTGAATGTCTTAAGGGCTGATTATTTTTACAACTGATGATTGAATATGACTTTTTTTTTTCATTTATTCAGATATTTTAAGTTGATTGATGTGCTAACTTAAGGGTGAGAATCAGATAAAATCATCTGAATAGAGAAAGTTATAATCTTTAGCTTTTATATGAATGTAAAAACATCTAAATGTTTATTGTTTATTTATTTTCTAAATTATCCTTATTATTTGTGTCATTGCCTATTTTGTATAAACTTTTCTTCATTATTATAATTCACCATCTAACCTATTTCATATGCTATTCATATTTCTTTAATTTAATAATTATTAAATTAAAGAAATATGAATAGGTTAGATGGTGAATTATTAAATTAAAGAAATATGAATAGCATATGAAATAGGTTAGATGGTGAATTATTAAATTAAAGAAATATCAATTCGTCCATGTTTCTTTGCTATATTCCTTGGTATTTTTATGTTTTTGTGTGGTTTTTGATGTTTATAGGAGTTTTGGAGGAACTTACACAAAATTGGAGTAAAAACCTTCATTTTCACCTCTGCTAGTCAACCAATTTCTTGGAGTTGATTGTATCGATATACAATTAACCGGATAACATGCTATATACCATTGAAAAGCTCTCGAAGTCTATTTTCTGGAGAAATTTACGGTTCACGAATTTATGTAGTGTACGAAAGTTGTGATAAAAATGGTATGAGAAGTGTATATTTGTAATTCCATATATCACTGTAGCATGTTATTAAATACGGGGCACTGTAGCAAGTTACTGTAGCAGAGTATTTAAACACATTTTAGGGGTTTATTTTCATAACTTGAAGAGGGGAGAACGTGGTGGAGGCTGCAGCTCTGGAATTCTTTCATCTCCTGGAGTTCTTGAAGGAGAAATGAAGCTTGGAAAGAGGAAGAACTACAATCCAAAGAGAATTACATCAAATTTGCTAAGTTTTTCCCTTCCCTTCATTTTCTGGAATGTCTCCATGTTGTATTGTATTTACCACGTTCTTAAACATGTGTAACTGAATCTGAATTGGTTGAGGGTGATTTCAAAGCCCCTGATATGGTTTTGTAAGTTGATTGTGTAAGGAATTGTTATCCAATTCTCTAATTGAAGTTGCTTGTATTCTCCCATATTTAATGCTTATGATTGCTTGCTGATTATATTTGAGTGGCCAACTGAATATAATCTGGTTGTGATTTATTGCTAGACTAGAAATCTTGATCCGTAATTGTCTTGAATTTCTAATCATTAGTAGCAAAATAGTGATCAGAGATTACAATTGGAGAATATAACCTAAGTTAAATAATCCGAGCTTGTGTGTTTATTGCTTAGATCAACCTGTCTTTCTTTTCATAATGCATCCATTGAATTAATTTAGAGAGCTTGTTCTAGGTTGTTTAATGGATAGAGATTAAATAAAGAGCCTGTTTTATTTAACAACAAAGTAAGGAAAGATTGGGATAACATAGCTTGTTGTTATCTACGGTTGATAATTTCAATGGTGTAATTGGATGACAATTCTACAATTAATTCGCAAATACATATCTTGTGGTAGAGAAGGATCCCTTAACCAGCTTTCTCCCATTGATTTTTCATTCAAATTTACTTTCTGTTTTGTTATTCTTTACTTGCATTATTATTTCATTTAGTAAATCATTCAACAAAAATCCCCCCTGTTTAGTTTATTGTTGCTGGAAATAACAAATTCAATTAGAATCAATCCTCGTGGGAATGATATCTTACTTACACTTTATTACTTGTGCGAATAGTATACTTGCTAGTTTCGAACGCATCAAGTTTTTGGCGCCGTTGCCAGGGATTGATTTTCTAATCGATTGTTATTTTGTTTTCATTGTTGATTCATATTTTCTTTGTTTTTCTTTTCTGATTGTTTGTGTTTAGACAACATGGCAGTAAACTTCTATCAATTCAGTAGCGGATTTGAGCCACAAGTACCATGGAGAGTAAATGAGGTAAGCACTCCGAACATTGAACAACAACTTTCTGAGCTAACCTCTCTTGTGGAAAACATGGCGGTAGGAGATATGCAAAAATCTTATGAATGTGGGATATATTCTACGATGGAGCATCCAATCGACATGTATCCAACTTTACAAGAAGAATATATGGAACAAGCCAATGCCATGGGTGGATTTCCAGGACAAACAAGGCAATGGTATGATCCTTTCTCTAACACTTACACTGCTGGATGGGAAGATCACCATAATTTCAGTTACTAGAATCATCAACCAATCACTCCAAATGTGATACCAAATCGGCCACAAAGTTTCAATCAACCTATAGTGCAGCAACCATTTCAAATGCAACCACCACCAATGCCACATCCAGCACCGAAACCAGCTTCGCAAAACTCAGGTATGTCTCTCGAAGATATTGTTAATGCCCTTGCCACTAACACAATGCAATTCCAGCAGGAAACTGGGGCAAGTATCCAAAATCTCGCAAATCAAATGGGACAATTGGCTACTAGCATGAGCAAATTCGAGGACCAATGCTCAGAAAAATTATCTTCTCAAACGGTGATCAATCCAAGAGAGAATGCTTGTGCGATAACTTTACAAAGTGGAGAGCAAATTCGAAATGGAGAGCAAATGGAAACTGGGGCAAGTATCCAAAACCCGGCAAAGAAATCACAAACTGATGAAGGAGATGACACCACTTCCACCATGAACAACACATCATCTTCTAAGGTAAATCCTATAACTCTCATTCCTTCATATGTTACTCCTCCACCTTTTTCTAGCAGATTGGCAAAATTGAAGAAGGAGGAACAAGAACAAGAAATCCTGGAAACTTCTCACAAAATCGAGGTAAATATACCACTTCTGGATGCTACCGAGCAAGTATCTTGTTATACAAAATGTCTCAAGAAGTTATGCACCAGCAAGAGAAAGTTAAAAGGGAATGAGAAAGTAAGTGTGGGGGAAAATGTTTCAGCTGTACTACAAAGAAAAATTCCTCCGAAATGCAACAATCCAGGTACGATCACCATTCCATGCACAATTGGTAAAACTAAGTTTGAAAGAGCTATGTTAAATTTAGAAGCATCTATTAATGTCATGCCATATTCTATTTATGCTTCTTTAAATCTTGGACCTTTCGCGAAAATTGGTATTACCATTCAAATTGCTGATCGTTTTAATGCTTATACCAAAAGAGTTGTGGAAGATGTGCTTGTGCAGGTGAATCAATTGATTTTCCCAGCAGACTTCTATGTCCTTAAAATAGAGGATGAGACATCTCCTAATCCAACACCGATTCTTTTAGGGAGGCCATTCTCGAAAACTGCTAGACTCAAGATTGATGTTCATTATGGCACTTTGACCATAGAGTTTGATGGCAAGGTGATATGTTTTAATATTTTTGAGGAAATGAGGTACTCTAATGACTTACATTCTGTTTTTGCAGTTGACGTTATTGATTATTTGCCGCAACAATGTTTTGAGTTAACTCGCAAGAATGGAGTGGATGTTGCTATTAGTGAACACATAAGGATAGTAAGTTTCAAAGAACCAAGAAAGCTTATACAAGTGTCTAAAGAAGTGGAGGAAGCTGTGACAAGCTTGGATGAGACTAAAGCTATCACCACAATTAGGTATGATGTTTCGTACATTGAATTGCCTTTATCTAATGAGAAACTTCTTCCTTCTGTGATGAAAGCCAATACCGAAAGCCAATACCTTGGAGCTTAAGTCACTTCCAGATCATTTGAATTATGGATTCTTGGGTGAGAATGATACTTTACGAGTTACAATGGAAATGGGCCTTGCACGAATACAAGAAGATAAACTCGTCCGAATACTTACATATCACAAAATAGCTATTGAGTGGACAATTGTTGAAATCCAAGGCCCATCCATATGCATTGACCGTATCTTGTTAGAAGAGGGATCCAAGCCCATTAGAGAAGCACAATAGAAATTGGATCTCCCATGATGGAACCAACGTCGGGCCGAGGACATTAAACCAAGCGCTTATTGGGAGGCAACCCAATGTTTTTGAAAAATAAATAAAAGAAAAGAAAAGAAAAATAAAATAAGATAATAATGATCGATTTTTGTTTCTCGAGGAGATTCCTTTCGTAGGCCATCAAATTGATCAGGTTTTATCTCTTTTTGCCATCTGTCTCATTTTGTTTTTATATTTTTTACTGGTTTTATATTTTTACTTGTTTTTGACTTTTGTTTGCTATTGTGTTGTTATCTCTTTTATGTGTCCTTAGTTTCGTTTTTGCTCTTTTCTTTTCCTTTCTTTTGTTTAATTTGATTACTCTGTGCTTTGAGCTCATTTGTGCAGCAGCTTGTGGAAACATTCAAACGGGAGTTGAAGCCATTGTTCGAAGGTTTGAAACGTGCATATCTGGGAGAAGAACAAACTCAATCGCATAATCGGTAATATCTCTCCTTTTCTTCTCTTCAATGGATGCTGATATCTCTCGTCGAACATCGTAATATTCCTTCACTTCCTCAAAATGCTGTGTTTAAAATTTATAAAGTACGGATGACTAGACTTTGGGCATTGATGCTACTAAATGTGCCTGTTGATATCCGATGGCTTATCGAAGCCAAGGTGAGATTGTCCGGTGAGCCGGACATTAATCTCGCAAAATACATGCCTGGTCTAGGAATGAGCTACTACGACAAGAGGCGAAGAGCGAAAAGGTTACAAGTATGTTATAAATGTGCTAGATGGAATTGTAACCAGACTTGTCGTTCATTAGGTTTTGTGTCCCGGAATAGAGAAGATAAAATTTCATTTATTAAGAATGGTTTGAGTAATGAGTCGCTGGATAATGTTTTGTTAACTCTTGAGTCACATTCTTGTGGACTTGTTCAGCGTGAATTGCTTAATCTATGGACACAATTTCGTGATGAATTGCAGTGTTATAGTCTAGGGAATCTGACTAAAACGACCCTGTTTGCCAGTTTATAAGAAAACTGGATGGGAAGCAAATCCCCGACTCATAGAAGGCGTTTCAGCCGTTACTGGACGTAAAACCAGAGATAGATGTGAGCCACAATCACAACTACTTGTATATTTGAATGTGTGTTGTTGTTGTCGAATTTTATTTTTTTCTTGTTTCGTTTGATCTGATTATCAATGTTGGTTTTGTGTTGTTGTTGTTTGTTGATTTTGTTTGTTTTAATTTCAAGTTTTCTTTTTGACAAACCATATGACTACCCCATGATATATACACACGTGGGAGACAAGTGTGGAGGTTTTGTCAACCTCAGCCGAAAGTATATCTTTACTTTTCATGCTTCACGTGGGAGACAAGTGCGGCGGTTTTGTCAACCCCCGCCGAAAGTATATCTCCATTTTCCATGCTTCACGTGGGAGACAAGTGTGTAGGTTTTGTCAAACCTCGCCGAAAGCATATCTCATTTTTTCAAATCTTGGGGCGATAAATTTGCATCGAGCAACCCCCACCAAAAGTATGTCCCCATGTGTCAAAATTTGAGAGTTTTATGGGTGTATATATACATTCTGCATATTTTCATATGTCATTCCATAACCTGTCTTGCAATTGAAAAGCATAATATCTAACGTGTCTTACACAAGATTAGAGCACATGTAGAAATGGAGAAAACACCAATTCGGCGATTCCGCAATATATGCGTATTTTGCGGATCGCAATTTGGTAAAGATGGAGAGTTTACCACAGCAGCTCTTGATCTTGGTAGGACATTAGCTGCGAGGGGTATTAATTTGATTTATGGAGGGGGTAGTCTTGGGTTAATGGGGTGTGTGTCAACAGCTGCATCCCTAGGAGGGAGCAAAGTTCTCGGCATTATCCCTAAACCATTAGCTGTACGAGATATCGTAGGCAACACAATCGGGGAAGAGTTACAGGTCTCTAGTATGCATGAGCGTATTGCACATATGGTTGTTAAGTCCGATGCATTTATAGCTTTGCCCGGTGGTTATGGTACATTAGAGGAGATATTTCAAATCACCTCTTGGGCAAAGCTAAACATCCATCGGAAACCCATTGGTTTGTTAAATGTTAATAATTTTTTGATGGTTTGTTGTCCTTTCTTGATCAAGCTGTAGAAAAAAATTTCATCTCACCGTCAGCAAGGCAAATGCTGGTTACAGCTTCAACTGCAGGAGAGTTAATTGACAAACTACAAGAATTCGTCTATTCACCTGATCCAACAATGGCTCGGATAAATTGGTTTGGAGAAGGCAACAAAAGGCGTCAACTGGATTTAACCATCCATCTGTAATCTCTATTTGCTGGTTTGCTTCGTTTTTGTTTGCTTTCTTTTTAGTGTGTTTATTTGAGATTTTTCATGTCGTTTCTTTTGAGCTTTTCAGGTTATTTCTTTCGTCCCAGGTAATATTTTCTAATCTCGGTTTTTAGAGTGGTGGCTTAAAAAGTTCAAGTTCTCTTGAAACGCATTCTGGATTTCCTTAATCCATAATGGCTGAATAAGGAGGATAACTTCTAAACTTTTAGACCCATTCTAACTGAATTGTTTTTGTTTGCTGACTTGTTGGACTTTGTTATTTTATGAGTAAGTTTAGTTTTGTGTAATTTAGAGTTGTTGTGTGTTTTTGTCTATATCAGTTTCGATTCGAAAAAAAAAAAACATTATGGAAAAACCTGAGAATGGCAGAATATGGGGTTTCCTTAACTCTTGAAACGCATTCTCTCTAAATAAATCTGTAGTTTGTTTATTTCATGTGTTTGAAGTGTCTTGTTTCTTGTTTTGTTCTTTCATAATAAAGGTATATAGGCTGGAAACCTTAAGTCTGCGGGCTACTGGTCCTAAAGGATTGTTGAAATATACAATCTTGACTCAGGTGTAACAACGCCACGTACCTCTTTTCTTGCATTTTGTGTGTCGATGATAAGATAATGATTGAATTAAGAATAACTCTTGGAAAATGATAAATGATGCAGGATCTGTGTGCTTGAAATGTTTATTGGTTTTCGCTTTGCTTTTGATTCCTTGCGCAACATTGAGCACTGAGCTATTATCACTGAGTTATTTGTTCACTTAGAGAAAGTTATGTAATTTAAATGCTTCTTCAGATTTCAATGAATTCTAGAACTTGTTTGATGGTCACTCGAGGCGAAATCCTAGACTGTGAAACATTGGGGAAATGATTTAGGCCATCTTTGGACCGTTTGAGCCTTAATAGCCAACCTTGACTGAAATTGATCCCTAGTTACCCCTTTGAGCCTTTGTAAGCCTTTTTCTTTGTTAACTCACTAAAAGATTTCCTAACCTCAGATGAATTTATTCCAAACAGTTTATCCCTTACCTATGAGCATGTAGATCATTCACACTTAAATTTTGAGCTATGTTCTGGTTTTGGGAAGTTAGAGGAGGTTGGGATGTGTCATGAGCAATACAAGTGAGTTCTATTGTGTTAAAAAAAAAAGAAAAAAAGAAAAAAAACCAATTTGTACTTATCGTCCATGTACTTACACATTGAGGACAATGTGTTGTTTAAGTGTGGGGGAGGGGAAGTGTAATAAAAAAAAAGAAGAAAAAAAATGAAAAAAAGAAGAAGAATAAGAGATCTATACCCTTAAGTGTTCTTAAAAAGAATGAAACAACAAAGTGTGGAGGTGTAGTTTTCTTTTGTTTTATGCAAAAAAAAAAAAAAAAGATTGAGTGTTCTAAATAAGTTTGGGGGGAGTAACCTGGTGAATTGAAATGCAGTTGTGTTATAGGGTTGAGCTCTACATAGTCTTGAATGATTTATGTGTTTGTGGGTGATTTGAGCCAAATTATTATCCTTTATCATACCTTCACCCAAGCCAAACGTCACAAGCTTAATAAAGTCCTACTTGATCCTTAGTGTTGTGCATGTCTACATTAGTGGAGAGTGACTTGAAAAGCAGGCCTATGGAGGTCATTTATACACACATCTTCAATATTAAATATGATTCATTTTTATGCATAAATCATCTGGGTTACAAGTGATTAGGTGAGAATGGCTCTACACACACACACTTGAGGAATTGAAGTGAAGCGAAACTCATTTTTGAGATGAAATTCTTGATCAAGTGCATTATTTTGAAGTTTTCCTTGGGTTATAATTAAGTACAATCTTTGAGGTCTATTTGCAAGATAAAGCATTTGTGTGTTTTAATTTTTTTTGTTGATTCTGTTTCGGTTTAGTTTTATTTCATATTGTCGCAGTTGCTCGAGGACTAGCAAAGTCTAAGTGTGGGGGAATTTGATAAGTGTCTATTTATATATCATTTTCATATCCATTCGTCCATGTTTCTTTGCTATATTCCTTGGTATTTTTATGTTTTTGTGTGGTTTTGATGTTTGTAGGAGTTTTGGAGCAACTTGCACAAAAATGAAGTAAAACCCTTCATTTTCACCTCTGCTAATCAACCAATTTCTCGGAGTTGATTGTATCGATATACAATTAACTGGATAACATGCTATATACCATTGAAAAGCTCTCGAAGTCTATTTTCTGGAGAAATTTACGGTTCACGAATATATGTAGTGTAACGAAAGTTGTGATAAAAATGGTATGAGAAGTGTATATTTGTAATTCCATATATCACTGTAGCATGTTATTAAATACGGGGCACTGTAGCAAGTTACTGTAGCAGAGTATTTAAACACATTTTAGGGTTTTATTTTCATAACTTGAAGAGGGGGGAACGTGGTGGAGGCTGCAGCTCTGGAATTCTTTCATCTCTTGGAGTTCTTGAAGGAGAAAGGAAGCTTGGAAAGAGAAAGAACTACAATCCAAAGAGAATTACATCAAATTTGCTAAGTTTTTCCCTTCCCTTTCATTTTCTGGACTGTCTCCATGTTGTATTGTATTTACCACGTTCTTAAACATGTGTAACTGAATCTGAATTGGTTGAGGGTGATTTCAAAGACCCTGATATGGTTTTTGTAAGTTGATTGTGCAAGAAGTTGTTATCCAATTCTCTAATTGAAGTTGCTTGTATTTTCCCATGTCTAATGCTTATGATTGCTTGCTGGATTATATTTGGGTGGCCAACTGAATATAATCTGGATATTGTCTATTGCTAGACTAGAAATCTTGATCCGTAATTGTCTTGAATTCTAATCATTAGTAGCAAAATTGTGATCAGAGATTGCAATTGGAGAATACAACCTAAGTTAAATAATCCGAGCTTGTGTGTTTATTGCTTAGATCAACCTATCTTTCTTATCGTAATGCATCCATTGAATTAAATTTAGAGAGCTTGTTCTAGGTTGTTTAATGGATAGAGATTAAATAAAGAGCTTGTTTTATTTAACAACAAAGTAAGGAAAGATTGGGATAACAGAGCTTGTTGTTATCTACGGTTGATAATTTCAATGGTGTAATTGGATGACAATTCTATGATTAATTAGCAAATCCATATCTTGTGGCAGAGAAGGATCCCTTAACCAGGTTTCTCTCATTGATTTTTCATTCGAATTAACTTTCTGTTTTGTTATTCTTCCTTTGCATTATTATTTCACTTAGTTAATCAATCAACAAAACCCCCCATTTACTCTGTTTTTGCTTTCGAATAACAAATTTAATTAGAATCAATCCTCGTGGGAACGATATCTCACTCATCACTTTATTACTTGTGCGACTAGTATACTTGCTAGTTTCGAACGCATCATAATGCACCTGTGTAATAAAGATTTTGTTTAGTAATGTTAACTTTTAATTAAAGAAGATGTTAATGGACATAATTTGAGATTTTTGTTATGTAATTATTGGCTGTGGCCATCTAATTAAATTTTATGATACCTAATTCAACTATCTAGATCAATTTTTCTGTTTAAATTAAAATATATTCATAGTTAAAGTAAATTATAATCTATTAATATTAATGTAAACTATTATTAATGTAGCAAGGGCTGAATAGAGAAGCAACAAAATCATATAAACAAAATCAATATAAACTTTGCATGCTAAGAAATTATGTGATAGGGAATGAGCATCAAAGCATATAAGGCAACAAGGATAAAAAGAGAAATCAGATCAAAGTCCTTAACCAAGTTTTGAGGGATTTTAATATTACAATGAAGCCATTAAGAAGTGTGCATGAAACAAACAAATTTATTTATATACCAGATTTGTGACATTTGATTTCTAACACCACCAATATATTATGACTTTTTTCGTTAAAACACCAAACTAGGAAGACAAGCAAATGAAACTAGAATAGCAAGACATAGAAATATAGAAAGAGAATAATTACCTGAAGATGAAGCAGGCAGGCCTAAGCTTAGTAACCAAGAGAAGCTACCAGCTAGATAAAATCAAACACCTGTAACAAAAGATGTTTTGACCCAAAAAGTTTAACAAATGAACCAATCCAACACTAATTATTATATAATTTCTCTAATTTATCTGTTGTTGGAATATTAAAAGGAGATTAATAAAATATGTTATAAAAAAGGATTTTTTTTAACACCATATGAATACCAGTAAATATTGTTTAGGAAGTTCACAGCCTAAAAGAATGTTAAGCTAACCATGAACTAGATACAAAATCACTTATTAAAAATCTGCATCCATTAAACATGCATCAATCGGCAAACAAAGTTTTATCAGCTTCAAAGGAAGATAACACATAAATAAAAATGAAGTACTAAAGTTAAAAGAATTAAGCCACAATAAGGTTACCAAAAAAAAAAAAAAAACTAGAAGCATAATAAACCAATTCTTTGGCAATTTAACTGCATGCTTTTTCATCTAATAACTCTTTAAGAGTTTTTCAGTAATAGTAGTTAATATTACCTATAGGTCCAGTATAGAAGGCCAGCGTGCATAAAAAATAAGCCCAAAATAGGTTAGGAACTAATGAAATCATGAACTTATTAACTTCCATATCATCTAATCTTGGTCGAATGAGGCACATAATTAATATATAATGAAAATTTATATTGACTATTAAAAAGGGAACACAACTTTATATATAGTGAAAACCCAACACATATATGTAATGAACTTAATTACATATATGTTAATTTGCACATTTCTCAATTGTTTTCACTCCATAATATTAACCAGTTCCAATTTAGAGTAATCAGAACTCTTTTATGACAATGTTTTCTTATAATCTCATAAATCATAAAAGAGAAGTGAACCTATAAATTCTTACTTTACAAGATTGTTTATCGTATTATATTTAAGGATAAATGTGAAAACGAAGTATTTAATTTAATTTGAGTAAGTATTCTTAAATTTCACACTTAGTGTATATGCTTTCTTATGGCATGTTTTCTTATAGTATATGCTTTGCAAACGAAGTATCACAATAATTATTGTATACTATTGCATATTAACATGAAATCAGAAAAGTTAATGACATGATATCGATTGAATTAAAGTAGAACAAAATATTTAATTTTAGTAAGTATTCTTACAATTGCTAGGTAGTATTGGTAGGAAGCCGCCAAAACAAAGCAAAAAAGGTCAGTAATATGTTAACAAAACCTACCATGGAAGAAAGTGAGAAAAACTAACGCACAATTTTATTTTTTCATCATGTTTAAAGTAAGGATGATGTGAAAAAATAGAGGGAATGCTAAATATTTGTACCCTCAACCTATGTTTTGCCACTTGAGATAGCTGCTATAGTTGATTGAATAAATCTTCTCTCCAATACCAACATCCAAGACTAAAGAGTCATATATAATTAAATTAAATTTGAGATTATGATGATGATAAAGGAACAACTCACTCACAGTTGCGGGTTTAAGAATACAGTCAAAAAGATTGAAAAGGTCTATGCAAAAGTAAAAAATTAACATTGATATTGATATTAATATTAATATTAATAGAAAAAGAGGAAGTTGATATAAATTAACTGGTGTTAAATTATAAAAATAAAATGAAAATAGAAAAGAAAAGAATTATTGCATAAGTATTCTGCTCAAGTATCCGCATTGTTAAGAAGATAACAGAGAGAACCTCAGTGGACTTCTTGAAATTTGTTAGGAGTTGAGGTATCTCAGCTGCAACCCAAATGATTACACTAGCCATCCCAAAGCTTGGTGAAATTCCATCCGTCACACTGCAAAAGAATACTCGACATACATCCATGCCCATTCCCAGCAACACTCATTCTTTAATAAAAATTTGTTATATTATTTTTTATTTATATTGTGAACTTCAACATCAACCATAAACACAAAAAAAAGAGAGATTAAATATCAAAATGTCTAAAATGCTAATTGTTTGTAAAAAAATAAAATGTTAATTCCTTTCACTTTATTTGCTTGTTGGAATTTTTTTATATCATTACCTTTAATATGTTAGAGGATGTTGTGGTACATATTTAAACCGATTTGAAAAATTCTGTAAGCAAATGCTTAAGAAATTAAATCTGTTAGACTATGTCCATAATTAATTGAGATGGGCCACAAAGGCAACATGTGAGGCATGTTGAAGTTAATCATGGGGATAAAAGTTTCCACTGAATTTGTAATCAGGCCTATTGAGTCTCATTTTCATAATGAGTTTATAAGGTTAAAATTAGAGCAAATTATGAGGCTTGTAACCTATATATTTACTGTAGCTACTATTTTCAAGTTATCAAGAGAACAAACAAAACCAAAACAAAGAAACGAAACGAAACGAAAATACATAGATATCCAAATGAATATTTATGTTGGCCTTATTGCTCAAAATATCGTCAATTAACTATTTTAAATTCTGGTTTTACTCGAAAACTCTCAGAATGACACACCAAGAAAAACAACCAAATATGAAATGGAAATTACAAAACAAAAAAAAATTTCAAAGCAAAACAAACAAAAGTTCACTTGCCCAAAACTTATGTGTGATACCCGGATAAGGAAATGCAAGAGAAAAAGTGTCTTTGTTTGAATAAATGGCATTGGCTATCTGTCTCTATGTCCATGCTTTCTTACAATCCGTGAACCAAGCTGGGTTTTTATTTTGTGTTTCAAGAATGGGATGCTGAAAAAGATATGAAAGGAGCGATTATTTGTGCAGTCAAGTCCTTTTCTAATGTGTTCGTCGATGTTCCTCCACAACTGAAATACTATCGTCTAACCCGAGAACGATGCTACAAACACCGAAATGCCAGTAAAAGAACCAACAAAATCACAAAAGAGATGAAAGTTGACGATTTGAAGAGACGAAGTGAGGTAGTTAGGGTAAGCGTGAGCTGAGAGCAATGAGATGTGAGCGAGTTTTGACTTTGGCCGACTAGGGCAACAAAAAGGTATAAAGGGGGGAACAAGTTGGGCTATTTATATGAATGGCAATTTTTGTAATTTAGGAAAAAATGGAAAATGACAAATATGGGTTGGGCTTTGGGCCTCAAGGATATATATGACTGTTTCTTTTAAAAGAGACATATATATATATATATATATAAAGCCACAAATATACCGAATTTTCTTGTAGTGACTCAGCCTAGCATTTCAACAAAAATACAATTGATCTACAAAGCTTTGATTTTTATATGAATGTTCAGCAGATGTCCTTCACCTGAAATATTGCTTTCTTTTTTCTTTCTTCTTGCAAAGGTTTGTTAATACAGATCAACCTCGGTTAATTTTCCCCATAGTCAAAACACTTTCCTTGTACCCAATTTACTTCATAGATTTACAGTTTAATTCCTTAGATGTGTGATTTAGGGCCAAATACACAAGCTTTTCTCTAAAAACACTTCGAACTTTTCACGAGAAAACATTGACAAAATCCTCCCTATGATCTTCTCGGGCTAAAAACACTTTAGGGCTGTTCTTTGCGAATTTTGAAGAATCTAGATCAGATATGATGTTTGAATCTGTTTCCTCCCACGTTACAGTGGAAGTGGTTTGAGCTCCTCTCTTAGCCTCCAATCACTTTAAACCTAGAAGGAAAGAAAACCATAACTGCTCTAGACTTCAGACTTTCTCTTGGCAACAATCAAAGGTAGTGTCACTACTTACAAACGAGTTCTGCTCCTACATTCCTCCTCAAACGGATCTGTCCTGGCTTCTAGTATAATTGTTCACAACAGCAGCAACAGTCACTAATATTTCCAAGTTTGCCATAATTAGGTCGCAATGTGGTGCTTCCTAGTTTGACCTCGAGGCAGCGCGGATTGGCTTTTCGGCCTCGTGTAAGGCTTCCTTCCAACATTAGAGATAAATTGAAGTGTTCTTCCACTCAAATCTCAAATTATCTGATTTGTATTTCCTTGTTATTTCAATTGTGTAACAATGGAACTACTGTCCTTTCCTTTGATGTGAAAAAGGGGTCTCAACAATTAGTTATTGGAGTTATTACGTTAAGAATTAGCTATATCGTTCAAATGTTACCTATTAACTAGTGAAGATCTTGATAAGTTTGTAGAAGTTTCGTTGACAAGTTACATTTCATCCATTTTACCAGTAAGCTTACCAAAAGACTTTGTCATGAAAAGTATCGTCATGGTAGATTTTTCATAAAATCTTAGGAGTGCAAATCTAATTTTCCCAAAATTTGATATATTTAAGTAGGATGAGACTATATGAACCTCCAAATACATTTTAAACTTCAACTCGTACCGAAATTTAAATCTTTAAACTATAGTTTTCACACTCATTTGAACACTACAGCTACCCTTACTTAATTTAATAAAAATTAAATTATATAATTTTTTTAAAAAAAAGATAATTGATGACCTAACAAAATAAGATAAGAAAGTAATTCAAATGCAATCCAATTACTCATCTAAATGAATCAATGATTTTTTTTTTCATTTAATTACCCAAATCATGTTCTAGCATAACCCAATCTCTGTTGAATAAATATAATTTTTTTTTCCTTCTTGATGAATGCTCAAGCCAACTTCCTTATAACCTTATCTCTCTTAAATAAATCAAACTACTTTTTTCTTTTGATCATCCATTTGTAGTACAATTGATTCTCTTTCTAAATAATTCAATGGTTTTTTTTTCTTAATGATGAAGTTGTTTCTTTTAACTATCCACATTAAGACAATCCAATCTAGGGGTGTTCAAAATCCAATTCAATCCACCCAAACCGACTGATCCAATCCAAACCGATCCAATTTTGATTGGATTTGATTAATTGATGGATTGGATTAGTTTGAAATTTTTGAGAACCAAATTAATTGGATCAGATACACATCCTATTATAAAAATCCATCATAAACCGATTCAATCCAAATAATAGGCAATAAAATTAACTATGTAATATCTCAAAATTAAAATTAATATTTGATGATCATTGAGGTAATACATCTGTGCTATGTGTAATTGTAAAGTATAAATATAACTTAGTTATTTTTTTTTTTTTCATGAATTGTTTTTTCACGTCAATTATGCTTATCTCAATATAAAACCTATTAGTTACTTATAAATTATTTATTCATGTTTGCAAGGCATTCTTTAATATGAATGGATGACATTGAGTTAATACAATTATGTAGTAATAAATTTTTCTAAGTTCCACTTTATGCATGGTAGCTTATTGCACAGAGTCCTGTAATTTAAATCCTATAAATTTATTTAAATTACAATATTTGTAATGGAATGATTTAAATTTTTATTGTTGTTTTTAGTTAGGAACATTAATCAATTTATAAATAAATTTTTATTTATTATATTATGGTTTACCAATATTTTAATTTGCTTGGTAACTTCATGTTATTATTATTTTTATTTAATAACTTGTGTTTATTATTGGATCATATTGAACTTTTCTTTTTTAAACTTTTTAAAGTTTGAATTGGATCGGATTGAATCAGATTGGATGATTTTTTTTTAAATCCAATTGGATTGAAGAATCTCTAAACCGGTCAATATTAGATTGGATTGGTTATTAGCTCAATCTATCAGATCCAAACCGACGAACACCCCTAATCTAATCTATGCAAAAGATAACTATTATGAGTGAATCTTTCTATTTTTTTTAACCAAACGTCTAAAAAAAGGCCTCTTTAGCATATTATATTCTATTACATTATATTATATTATATGTATATAAAAAAAATCTTGATAAATGAGTTTTCGATGAATTAATAATCTTCATTAGATAATAAAATCTTTCAGCTCTGACTCGAGTCTATGTATTAAATTAATAAATTAACTAAATGCATAAGATAATAATTTTATTTCAAATCCTTTAGAGCTAAACAAAAATTTAATTAATAATTGATCAAATAGATAGCATAAATAATATATAAATTTATAAAATTAAGATTTTTTTCTTAACAACTTCTAGTTTCTCAATTCTGCTCAATCTTAAAATATGCATATAAAGTTTTTTTTATTCTAAACTAAACTCAACCTCATCATATTTATTATATATATTTTTTCATTTTGTAACAAGTAGTTATTTAAAGTTACTATTGCTTGAATGACCTCTTTCGGAAAATGTTTGCTAAAACACAACTATCATGTGGATTATGATCATCATTAACCAACATATCCATTACTCCTTCAATAATTTCTTTATTAGTAGGTGATTTCATCACTGCATCATTTTTACTAAGATAAATCAAAAGGTGCTTGACATCAATTCATGTGATCTATTAACTTTTGACCATATTGATCTATTATTATTTTTTATTTATAACACATACATGAATTTTTATTTTTCAACAACATTATATTCTTTTATAATCTCCTTAATAGTATTTTATATGATAGATGATTTTATAATTTAATTTTCTATTAAAAACTTGAAAGCGTATAGGTCCATCAATTTAAGTGTGATTACTTTTGAAAAAAATTGCGGATGTGCAAAATATTATTTTTTATATTTGATAATGTGCTGTAAGCAAATGAATGCAAAAAATTATATTT
>SNVD02007405.1:0-29040 GCA_013180625.2 Boswellia sacra | reverse complement strand
AAATTAAAATACTTAAATTATTCAAATAAATTTAAGATAAATTGAAGGAGCTTTATATGTAGGAATTTATTATTTGGTCCTAAAATGTCTTGCTTGTCTGTGCAGTTACCATCGAACAAGAGCAAGAATCGAGCTATTACTTAAGAGCAAAAGCTTACAAAAAAGGTTGTTAGGGATATATACACTTCAGGTACATGCATTGCGAACTCGTTTCTTTTCATGTTACAATTTGTGGACATCAACACAGTTGTTAGTTTTCATCCCCAAGACTGCTCATTGACAAAAACACCCAAGAATCTGAGCATGAACACGATTGTATATATACATGTCTCTGTGGATTTATATTGCTGTACATATAAATGTCAGCCTTGATTGCGTGTCTGTGTACAAAAAATACAACTATTGATTGTAAACCCACAGCATTACACCCTCTATTTGTCCAAGAAACAACAGAGCCTAACACTTGGAGAGAGAGAAGACAAAAAAAAAAAAAAAAAAAAAGAATAGTTGCATATGCTAGCACAATCCCCCACCCCAAAGGTTCCCGGATCCCCAGTTTGGCCCTATCTGGATTAGTTCTCCAAAAGCAGATTTGCTTTCAGTGAAAGAAACTTAAAGAAACACACTTGTTCTGAAAGTGATTCTTATTTGCAATATAACTTTTTTGATGTTCATTTAAGCAAACTATGTTGAAGAAAAGTGGTCTTTTATGAATTTTGGGGGTTGTTGAGGTTGTTAAGCAGAATTTTTAAGTATAGATTATAATGTTGGTATCCATTTAACAGTGAACTAGCAGCTGTAGCTGGGGCCTAATATTGCTAAAGAAGTGTTGCCATTATAATACAAGTGCGATTCTGTTTATCACGATCATATTCTTTGCAGACGTAGCAGCAAATTTCCATTGTTCATTTCCGGAGAAGGTGCATGGTGAATACATCCAGAGTCACCTCAAGGGTACACAGCCTCACGCACTTCGATCACTTATTCTACCCACTTATTGATTTCATAAAAATGCATACATGCCAGCAGCTAATGACATGGTCAAGGCAAAGATCAACTAGAATAGAACCTTGATACTGAGCAATGCCATCAGCTGGGAGATGAACTCTGGGTGCCCTGGCCAAGCAGCTCCAGTAACCAAATTGCCATCAGTGAAGCAACGGTCTATTGGATCGGGTTCCAACCAAGTTGCCCCTGACAAGACCACATTAAGCTTCACAGCAGGGTATGCAGTACACTTCTTTCCCTGCAGCAAACAACATATAAATGGTCATCACACTGAAACAATTATAGTATGTAAACCATTAAACGGAACACAGAGAACAAACAGCATCATCAATGGAAAGGAATTGTTCGAACAGAGTAATACAACATGGAACAAGCTATTCTTTCTTTCCAAAATATTCTGCTTATTTCCCATTCCTTGTACATTCTGTAATATTGAATTTATAGTTTAAAAACATAACCAAGTTTAAGCAAATCATTGGCAAGCATGAGTTGTAAAAACTAAATTTAGCCGCTGGGGGTATAATCAAGGGTTAGTCCTGCATCAGTTGTGCCTCATTAATGAGGGACTAATTTCTCCCATTATGGCCTTTTCAAGGGACAAAACCGTGCAAGCTACAAACCAAAGCTCACAATACCTCATTGGGATACAAACTGAACCCAAATCCATACATCAAGAATTATGCTGTATGTGGCCATCCATATATATAAGCCAAAACTAAATCCATGCATCAAAATTAGTCATCCTCCCTAACAAACAAAACTTGTATGTCGATGGATACCTTTCACTTAATTTAAAAAAGAAAATATTTAATTCTAGTGTAAAACACATTTGTTGTTACCTAGACTGTATGTGATTCTAAATCCGCTGATCTGTCTTTTTGTATGGAGATGAACAAGTTGAACAAGGCAAGAAGGTTCTAAAATGCTTAAAAAAGGAACCATATTCACTAACTTGAAGCACTGGTCAGTGGCAGCTAGTTATTTTGTAAAGATACTAGTTGCCATACAAGAGAGCTAAGACTGAATCCTAGACAAACCAAGGAAAGAAGAGTTTTGTCAAAGAGAAAGGGCTATTTCATTGTGTACCCTATACCCTCATTAGATCTCTTACAATCTCCAAGACAATAATAACGATATAAGTAAATATATAGAAATAAGTTGATCAGTAATTATCACAAATACAAATAACAAATTATAAGACATAGCACTGTTCTTAATCTATTAGGACCTTTAGAATATATTTCACCGGATGAATTCCTTTCTTTACAAGTCCTTTATTTCTATAAAAAGGCAGTCTCTGTGAAAGTATAATTTAGACATAAAAGAAGTTTCAAATTGACGTAGAATAGATTCAAGCTATCTGTTTCAGTACTCTATTCTCTCATTTTTCACAAATTTAAATAAAGTTCTTCTCTTTCCCACACTAATGTCTACTTTTGAGCTCAGATGCTCCCTACTTCTCCATAATTCTCTTCTATATGTCTTAGTTTGTTTCACTCTGGATCACATTACATCTCAAAGCATTCTCATTCCCTTTTTATGTCTTTCTTTCCAACAACAGGAGAGAACTTAAGATTTATGACGAATTATATGTGCCCACAACATGTTAATGAAGTAGCCAAACTAAATATATTTGA
Source organism: Boswellia sacra (assembly GCA_013180625.2). Classification (NCBI taxonomy): domain Eukaryota; kingdom Viridiplantae; phylum Streptophyta; class Magnoliopsida; order Sapindales; family Burseraceae; genus Boswellia; species Boswellia sacra. The sequence goes on along the minus strand of SNVD02007405.1, from coordinate 26,395 downwards.
TGACACATAATTGATAGCAAGTAGTATCTTGTTGAAAAACAATATCAAAAACAATACCTTGAGAACATCAGCTGCAGCTAAAATCTGCTGGCCATGGCAAATGGATGCAACAGGCTTCTTGAACTCCATGAATTCCTTCACTAATGCAATTGCTCTTTCATCCAGTGCCAGATATTCTGGTGCTCGACCTCCAGGGATGACAAGAGCATCATAACTCGAGGCGTTAAGACCATCAAAGTTAGCATTTAGGATGAAATCATGGCCTGGCTTCTCACTGTAAACAAGTGCATTCATATATATATATATATATATATATATATATAAGAGTGATTTTAAATTGTATAGAAATGTCTAATTAGTTTATATATGGAAATATCCTCATTTTGCAATATGGAGTTGTAATATAAAGTCAGATTAAAACCAGCCACTATTAATTATAGACCACCTTAAAGTTCTTGGACGAGCCACCGCTTCAAGAAGTATCATTCAATTGTCACTTGAATACATTTAGAAGCGAAGTGACCTGCCCTTTTCATTGAATAATAGCTTAGATCTAACAATGCAAACAAACTCAGCACATTTATGCTATCATGTCAGATTTTGCAAATTTCAGGGCAAAATGAATGCTAAGGTGCACTTTTTCTAGTTAATTTGCAAGAGGCTCAAGTATTGCTGAAATAAACATCAATGTGCATAAAGGTACACATCTAGATGACTATTTAAGAAATTTAAGGCTTCCGGAACCAGCATCTTTTTCAATGAACCATCTTCAATTAATTAAGTCAGGTTTCTCATGATAAAATGTTTGCTCGTTACCCTTTTTATCAATCAACCATGTAGCACTGCAATTAAACTGTAGCTACCGTGTGTAATGTAAAATTTCGTTATGGATTTAATAATGTTGGTTGCCAATAACAAGCAAAATTGTTGCCTCTGTGCTTGACCAATTGACCTGCTTACCCTTTTATTAATTAATTAGTAATTTAAATATTTTGGTACTTTTTCAGAAGCTATTTCTTCTCGTATGATTTCAAAGTTTCCGGACATTACTTAAAATGCTAGATCCCCCAAGTCCATTAATTATATGATAAACTGACTTATTGATCGGTAACTAAAACAATTATGACCCAATTACTTCAATTTTTATTTTTATTTTATTCTGCTACCAGGATTAATGTTTCAAAGTGAACTCTTAAGTATCAACTGCGATGCACAAATGTCCATGTGAATGGAATTTTTTTAGAGAAGAATACATTAATTAGATTTAATTTTCCTTGGAAAGTGCAACACTCTTGCAAAGTTATCAGAATATCAAGCTTAGCATAGGCGACATGGGCTATAAGTACTTAAAATCAAGGGAAAAATTATTCTGAAAATAATATATATATATATATATATATATATATATATATTTTAAACCTAAAAATATAGGAAATCGTAAATGCATAATCTTATTTTAATCATGAAGTGCAATTCTGCCTAACCAACATTGGAGTCCAAATCTAGCTTTAAAAATTATCCAACACTCAAATCACATGTCCAAGGTGTGTGGAAAATGCCATGTAGCACTTCAACCCAATTCCCATATTTCGATCTCTACAAAAGAGGAAAATGGAATAGCAACTGGTACATTCCAAAATTAATTACGAGCCAACGCCTCCAAGGAATGGGGTTGAAGCAACCTCAATGCTATATATACCACTTTACGATAAAAGTTGTGCTGGATATGGTGGGCCTCAAGTTTACAAAACTTTAATTTATATTACAATCACACTTGCACACTATAATTCTACAAGTAATAACCTCACTTTATGCCAATTAGACGCCCTGACTTTCCTACAATTATAATATATACATATACACACACGCGCACGATAATTATATATTTTAATGTGAAAATTAGTTAGATGAAACATTGCCAATTCAATTTTATAAGTAATAGCATGTGCGTGCACGCACACAAAACACCTAGCCTTGACTACATGCATAAGAATAGTTTTTTTAGTAATTGATCTATAGTTCAAATACATGACTATTGATGGAATGATCCAATGCTAATAACTTAATAAGCGGAGCCATTTAGCACCCCATTTTTCATCCAAACGGTCCCCATCTCTTAATTTGAAGGGGTTAAAATAGAAAAAAAAAAAAGCCAACAATCCATCGTCGATATGAAAACATCATGCCTCTTACCCTTTTTATTCTAACCTCAATCAGATTAAACTAATTTTACATGGGATAATACATATATAAATGTTCATTACTTTGAATAGAACCACAGGTGCAAATATTCTATCACTTTCAATTGGATTCCATTAAATCCAGAGTGAAAAAAAAGGAGGAGGAAAATTGTTATTCCTTTCTTCTGCTATCTAAAAGAGTAAAAAACCTCTATTTATAGAGTAATAAAATTTGTGGTTATTGAAAATTTAATTTGTAACTGTTGAATAATGACTCATTAATCTATAAGTTACAAAATTGAAATTGAAATGGCTCATTAGTATATAAGTTACAAAATTAAATTTGTAATAGATTCAAATTTCATCAATTTGTTATTCATTCATGAATCAAGTTATTTCTCCAACAACTTCTTCACTATTGAGGGTCCTATATACATATATATACACACACATATATAGCCAGATATGTTATAATTGTCTTCCAAGATCCAATTCCTGCATAAAGTTGAGACAAAAGAAAAAGAGCGAGAGGAAGAGACAAAGTTTCTGATATGGCTAGAAACGGCAAGGTAGAGCTTCCTATGATAACCATGACCTTACTCATCATGGTTATGGGCATGGTAGTCATTGCCCAAGGTGCCATGAAATGTTCAGACTGTCCAAGTGCTTGCCGTAATTCATGCCTGGGCGATCCAAGTGGAATTTGCGTGTCCGGTTGTGTAACTAGTTGTTACAAGAATTGTGTAGATCTAGAAACGGACGCTACATCGCAAATTCCATCGGCTTCGGTATAAAAATATCCTAAATTATTATACGTTTATTTATCAATTAGTTAATTTTTTCTTTTAGAAAAATGTGCAGTTTTTTACATCTTTACGTTGGTTCTCCTGTGTGACTTATATCTCTTTCAAGTTTGAAGGTATGGTAGGGAAGAAAATAATAAACTCTAAGCTGAACTGACTATTAGGTGATCATAAAGCAATAAATCATGATTATTTTTTGCTTCTGTTTTCATATTTCTACACTTTCCACAGATAAAAGTTTATGAAATATTTTTGTCGCTAAGTTTAAAATGATAGGATAATTTTGTTAATGTGAAAATTAATTAGATGAATTATATCTCATTCTATTATGTGAAAATGAGATAATTAGAACATTCAGTTTTTTATTTGGCATTACTGAAATGCCTCAATTTTCAATTATATTTGCAGACGCAGACAATTTGAAGATTGTGTGGAATTCGAAAAGAATAATGGAAGAAGAAAAAGTATCTATTTATTGCTTCTAGTAGGTCAGAAGTTTCTCGTGATAAAATGTTTGCTCTTACCCGTTTTATCAATCAACCATGTAGCACTGCAATTAAACTGTAGCTGCCGTGTGTTATGTAAAATTTCGTTATGCATTTAATAATGTTGGTTGCCAATAACAAGCATAATTATTACCTCTGTGCTTGACCAATTGTCCTGTTTTCCCTTTTATTAATTAATTGGTAATTTAAATATTTTTGTACTTTTTTAGAAGCTATTTCTTCTTGTATGATTTCAAAGTTTTCGAACATTACTTAAAATGCTAGATCCCCCAAGTGCAATAATTATATGATAAACTGACTTATTGATCCGAAACTAAAACAATTATGACCCAATTATTTCAATTTTTATTTTTATTTTATTCTGTTACCAGGATTAATGTTTCTAAGTGAACTCTTAAGTATCAACTGTGATGCACAAATGTCCATGTGAATGGAATTTTTTTAGACAAGAATACATTAATTAGATTTAATTTTCCTTGGAAAGTGCAACACTCTTGCAAAGTTATATCAAGCTTAGCATAGGCAACATGGGCTATAAGCACTTAAAATCAAGGTAAAAATTATTCTAAAAATAATATATATATATATATATATATATATATATATATTTTTTAAACCTAAAAATATAGGAAAGCGTAAATGCTTAATCATATTTTTATCAGGAAGAGCAATTCGGCCTAACCAACTTTGGAGTCCAAATCAAGCTTTAAAAATTATCCAACACTCAAATCCCATGTCCAAGGTGTGTGGAAAATCCCAAGTAGCACTTCAACCCAATTCCCATATTTCGATCTCCACAAAAGAGGAAAACGGAATAGCAACTGGTACATTCCAAAATTAAATACGAGCCAACGCCTTCAAGGAATGGGGTTGAAGCAACCTCAACGCTATATATACCACTTTGGGATAAAAGTTGTGCTGGATATGGTGGGCTTCGAGTTTACAAAACTTTAATTTATATTACAATCACACTTGTACACTATAATTCTACAAGTAATACCCTCACTTTATGCCAACTAGATGCTCCAACTTTTTACAATTATAACATATACATATACACACACGCGCAAGATAATTATATATTTTAACGTGAAAATTAGTTAGATGAAACGTTGCCAATTTAATTTTATAAGTAATAGCATGTGCGTGCACGCACACAAAACACCTAGCTTTGACTGCATACATAAGAATAGTTTTTTTAGTAATTGGTCTATAGTTCAAATATATGACCATTGATGGAATGATCCAATGCTAATAACTTAAGAAGTGGTGCCATTTGGCACCCCATTTTCCATCTAAACGATCCCCATCTCTTAATTTGAAGAGGTTAAAATAGAAAAAAAAAGCCAATAATCCATCCTCGCTATGAATACATCGTGCCTCTTACCCTTTTTATTCTAACCTCAATGAGATTAAACTAATTTTACATGGGATAATACATATATAAATGTTCATTACTTTGAACAGAACCACAGGTGCAAATATTCTATCACTTTCAATTGGAATCCCAATAAATCCAGAGTGAAAAAAAAGGTGGAGGAAAATTGTTTTTCCTTTCTTCTGCTATCTAAAAGAGTACAAAACCTCTATTTATAGAGTGATAAAATTTGTGGGTATTCAAAATTTAATTTGTAACTGTTGAATAATGACTCATTAATCTATAAGTTACAAAATTGAAATTGAAATGGCTCATTAATATATAAGTTACAAAATTAAATTTGTAATAGATTTAAATTTCATCAATTTATTATTCATTCATGAATCAAGTTATTTCTCCAACAACTTCTTCACTATTGAGGGTCCTATATACATATATATATATATATACGCACATATATAGCCAGATATGTTATAATTGTCTTCCAAGATCCAATTCTTGCATAAACTTGAGACAAAAGAAATAGAGCAAGAGGAAGAGAAAAAGTTTCTGATATGGCTAGAAACGGCAAGGTAGAGCTTCCTATGATAACCATGACCTTACTCATCATGGTTATGGGCATGGTAGTCATTGCCCAAGGTGCTATGAAATGTTCAGAGTGTCCAAGTGCTTGCCGCAATTCATGCCTGGGCGATCCGAGTGGAATTTGCGTGTCAGGCTGTGTAACTAGTTGTTACAAGAATTGTGTAGATCTAGAAACCGACGCTGCTTCGCAAATTCCACCGGCTTCGGTATAAAAATATCTTAAATTATTTTATGTTTATTTATCAATTACTTAATTTTTCCATTTAGAAAATTGAGCAGTTTTTACATCTTCACGTTGGTTCTCTTGTGTGACTTATATCTCTTTCAAGTTACAAGGTATGGTAAGGACGAAAATAATAAACTCTAAGCTGAACTGATTATTAGGTGATCATAAAGCAATAAATCATGATTCTTTTCTACTTCTATTTCATATTTCTACACTTTTAACAGACAAAAGTTTATGAAATATTTTGTAGCTAAGTTTAAAAGAATAGAATAATTTCGTTAACGTCAAAATTAATTAGATGAATTGTATCTCATTCTATTTTGTGAAAAATATATCATTGGAATAGTCAGTTTTTTATTTGGCATTACTTAAATGCCTCAATTTTCAATTATATTTGCAGACGCAGACAATTTGAAGATTGTGTGGAATTCAGAAAGAATAATGGAAGAAGAAAAAGTATCTATTTATTGCTTCTAGTAGGTCAGAAGTTTCTCATGATAAAATGTTTGCTCTCACCCGTTTCATCAATCAACCATTAAACTGTAGCTGCCGTGTGTAATGTAAAATTTCGTTATGGATTTAATAATGTTGGTTGCCAATAACAAGCATAATTATTGCCTCTGTGCTTGGCCAATTGTCCTGTTTACCCTTTTATTAATTAATTGGTAATTTAAATATTTTTGTACTTTTTTAGAAGCTATTTCTTCTGGTATCATTTCAAAGTTTCTAAACATTACTTAAAATGCTAGATCCCCCAAGTGCAATAATTATATGATAAACTGACTTATTGATCCGAAACTAAAACAATTATGACCCAATTATTTCAATTTTTATTTTTATTTTATTCTGCTGCCAGGATTAATGTTTCTAAGTGAACTCTTAAGTATCAACTGTGATGCACAAATGTCCTTGTGAATGGAATTTTTTTAGACAAGAATGCATTAATTAGATTTAATTTTCCTTGGAAAGTGCAACACTCTTGCAAAGTTATCGGAATATCAAGCTTAGCATAGGCAACATGGGCTATAAGCACTTAAAATCAAGGTAAAAATTATTCTAAAAATAAAATATATATATATTTTAAACCTAAAAATATAGGAAAGCGTAAATGCATAATCTTATTTTAATCAGGAAGAGCAATTCGGCCTAACCAACATTGGAGTCCAAATCAAGCTTTAAAAATTATCCAACACTCAAAACACATGTCCAAGGTGTGTGGAAAATCCCACGTAGCCCTTCAACCCAATTCCCATATTTCGATCTCTACAAAAGAGGAAAACGGAATAGCAACTGGTTCATTCCAAAATTAATTATGAGCCAACGCCTCCAAGGAATGGGGTTGAAGCAACCTCAACGCTATATATACCACTTTAGGATAAAAGTTGTGCTGGATATGGTGGGCTTCAAGTTTACAAAACTTTAATTTATATTACAATCACACTTGTACACTATAATTCTACAAGTAATACCCTCACTTTATGCCAATTAGACGCTCCAACTTTCGTACAATTATAATATATACATATGCACACAGGCGCACGATAATTATATATTTTAACGTGAAAATTAGTTAGATGAAACATTGCCAATTTAATTTTATGAGTAATAGCATGTGCGTGCACGCATACAAAACACCTAGCTTTGACTGCATACATAAGAATACACTACTAGAAAAGTTGGTTTTTGCTGCACCAATTTACGGCAGGCATTTGAAAATGCAGTAAAAAATAAACTCTGCAGCGGGCTACCACGCCTGAAGTATAAGACTAATACATCTACTGCGGTTTTTAATGAACCGCAGTAGAAGAAGCCGATGAAATAACCCCTTCCCTCCCTTCTCCCTCGTCTGATTTCTTTCTCTCCTAATTTCCTAATCCCTAATTTCCTTCTCTCCCATCAACCGAAATCTCTAGCTAATTTCCTTCTCTCCCATCAAATCCTTCTCTCCCATCATTCTTGTTACTTGTGGCATTCTTCATCTGATTTCTTTCTCTCCCATCAACCGAAATCCCTAAAAATTGTTTTCGAAACGAAACCAAAATCAAAATGACATGGCAGTGTGGACATGGTGAATTTTGGTATTCCATCTTCCCGCCAGATGCCGAGCAATAACTAGTCCAAGTCCACATGAACTTTCCTCGGAGCTTCTCCTTCTCCTTTTCCTTCTCCTTCTTCTTCCCCCGTTCCCTTTTCCTCTTGCTCAGAAAATTCACCTCTCCTTCCATTGGCCTTCAAAAATGCTGACTCTTCAATCTCCGTCTCTTTCCCCAAAACTTATCCAAAATTTGACTCCTCAATTTCTTCATTTCTCATGGCCGATCGTCGATCCTTCCCCTTGGGCCCCCGCTTAGGTCAGCTCCCAGCGTTCCCTTTCATTTTTCCTTGCTAGCAGATTACTAGAATTATTCACTTCCGTCAATTTCAATTATTTTTTATTTTATTTTTATGTATTTACATATTTTAATATAATCTTTTAGGTTAGTTAGCGATCAAATTTTGCGGATCAGTTGAAGATTGATCAAAATTGCACTAGAGCTTGCTCCATGATTAGGTAGTCTTAGGCAGATCTGAGTGCAATTTTCATATTGTTTTGTTATTTGGATGCGTGATGGTTCTCATTAGTTGTTAAACTCTCGGTTGCTGAATTTTGTTCAATTTTTTTAATATTTTGAGGAGAAATTAATTTGTTAATATTATTCAAAAATATATATACTTGAATTGATAGGATTGGTGTTTTTTATGATAAGTGTGCATTTTCTTGGCATTTTTCGTGTAATTTCAAACAATTGATTTCTTTTCCTTAGTGTCCTGTTTTTGTGATAATTTCATTGACTGAATTTGAGGTTTTATACACATATATGCAGCAGTTATTGATGGAAGCCCAGCATAGGTGGTTGCGGCCGGCTGAAATTTGTGAAATTCTTTGTACTTATCAGAAGTTCCAGATTGCCTCGGAGCCTCCAAATCAGCCACCAAGTATGGTTGATTCAGATTTTGTCAAAGTGCTAGCTTATACTACACTATACTTTTGCTCTAGGAACAAGCTGTCGATATATTTTTCTTTTTTATAATCTTCACTTAACAAATGATCCACAAGTTCTTCCATTCAATTGATTATTGATATTAGGAACAAGTGAAATCTATTTCTTTTGTTACTTTTCATGAGTATTCTTGAGAATGAAAAACATAAATGCCATTAAATATTATTCATGTGTTGGATAGAATGTAGAAGTATTCTTCCGATTTCTTAGATTGTGTTCTTGTTAGCTGAATAGATTTTCATTTATGATCAGTTGCTTCAGATTCTGATCAGCAGTTATGTTGGTTTCGTATTGTCTTCTTTGTTTGGCAGTGTAGCATTTTTCCTGGCTACATTGGGCATTTGAGCTGCAAAATTTTGTTGGCACATTGAACGTGTGTTTTGACTTCTTATTTGATATTTTAAAGAGTGTTTGTAGTTGTTTTTAATGCGGTTAGTATGATGAATGCAATGTTATTTCTGAATTATTACTCAGATTTTTTATGGGTTTGGATTTTTCTTTTTTCAATAATGATATAGTAATTATTTTCTGTAGTCTTTGTTGACTTGGATCATGGCCTTTATTGGGTAAACTATCAAAGGGATGTATTTCATATGCAGGATTGGAAGTTTGTAACGACTTGGAAATTCCTGTGATGACACCCGTATATTGCGTTATACACATGTTGAATTGAGAATGCTTTGTGGTTTGTAAGAAGAGATTTTGAAAAGTTTATTGTTGCCCTTTCCATTCTTATCTTGTATTGCTAGCTGCAGTGCTAGTTATGTTACATGGTATTGTATTGATGTTATAGTACATACTGTTATTTCATAACTGTTTTTAAATGCTCAGGGGATGTATATTCTTTCATAGAGGCAAAGCTTTTGAATATGGTGGATTATGCTTTTGAATTGATTGTGACTTATGGGATGTGGCTGGTTTTGCTAGTGACAAGTATGATTTCATTCTATTAGCTTTGATTTCTTCTAGGACAGGTCTAACCAAGGCTCGTAGCTAGTGGCAGATTAATTCTTAACCACCATCAATAGAAATTACCTGGTAGACTCATTGCAGCATGCATAACTAATCTTTTAATTCAATATAGCCTTTGTGACATTTATTGTGAAGCTATAATCATATTTGCAGTTGAAGCAAATGAATGAATCAGGCATTTATGTAGCTCAGAATAGTGGACAAGCACAAGCAGCCATCCTTGGACGTTGAAAAGTTGTCAACGATCCATTGCTTGAACCAGAGTCTTTTACAGGTGGTAAAAATAATAGCAAGTCTAGGATTTTGAAAAATACCAAGCCTGGGACTCAGAGATCAAATGCTGGTATTGTGCTAAATTCTTACATGATATAGTAAATCTATAGTCATACTAACCCTTTAGGTGGTAGAAAAAGGTATATTTTTGGAATTTCCAATCTCTACTCTTTTGGTATTATTTATTGTGTGAAGTCACTCATTTAGGTGTCGTTGGAGATAATATTATTGCTAAACTATTTGCTATCAACTTAAGCTTTTGGGATTAATGCTGTTTCAATTTGGTATCTAATCCTATTACCCCAACAGATCTGGTTTCTGAATCTTAGAAAACCTTGTTTTGAGAAATGAGATTATGACATAAAATGGAATAGACCTATTTCTTAATCCATATGACCAACCTGCTTAAAAAATGTAGTTTGTACATTACTGGATGTACTATTTTTATATTTTAATTTCTTTGATCATGGAGTTCTAATTTCATCCCAATCAACTATATGGGTTTAAGAAAGTGTTTGGCTTAATTCAAAAAGATCCTTTTCAAGTTTTATTTATATATATTTTTTTTAAATTTAGAATCAATGTCCTCTAGGTTTTCCAAATCTACTTTACTTCCTACTAAGAGACTTACATCTATAGCCTGCACTTTATGTTGATTCTCTTGAAAACCTCAACCCAGAGCACTATGTTTCCAGGTTATTGTTTCAAGGATGAGATACTTATCCAAACAAATGTGTTGCTGTTTTGAATGATCTTTTCTAGATAATTTTTCATATTGCTGGCCTTGGTCCTCTTTTCTTATCTAGACAGGCAACTAATTTTGCCACTTGTTTCCCCTGGAGAAAAATTCAGAATACTTTGTAGTCCTACCATTATAATGTGTAAGATTATAGCAGAAACAGAGGTAATATACATTGTTACTTCTATAATCTGTTCAAGAAACAATAATGCTTACCAGCTCTGAATGTTTTCAGGTTGCGAGCTCAAACATTTTTCAACTTTTCCTTTTCCGTGGAGGTGACTTAGATGGTATCTATTAAGATAATTGAAGGTCTAGGTGGTGTATTGTTTATTGTCTTCCTTTCTTTGTTGAGAAGTCTGGGTATGTATTTTCTTTGGGGCAACAAGCTTTTTAAATGTCAGATTTTATGATTTTTCTTTCTGATTTCTTTTCTTGGAGCAATGTTTCTATTGGATGGCTGAACTGCTGTCCTTTTAGTTCCATTGATATTCGTTTCCATATTCGAGATTTCTTAATTCACCATTAATAACACAATGTTTAATGGTAAGACTTGGGTACTGGAATATCCCTAGATAATGTATCTATATGTCACTATAGTTGCAACCTTTTACAATCCTTCAGAAGCTAGAATCATGCAACACAAGGTTATATTTCTCATATTTTGATGATTATCTTTTATTTTAGACTGAGGCTTGTCTTGATTAATTTTATCGTTTAAATGTCGCTAGGGGGTGGCTATTTTGTATTAATATGTTTCGATAATAATTCTGTGAAAATGGTTAGTCATTGTTCTTTTTTCTCTATTTTGAAGGTCAATGAGTGCTTTCCATTTTCGGCTGCTTTGTCATGGAAAGGATCTGCTCCAAAAGCTCTTTCTTTCGGTTGCATTTTCGATTTCTTCCGGTTGCTCCAGAAGCTCAATTTTGTCATACAAGAACAGGAAGTAGACTTTTTACGGCGGACCACAAGCCCGCGGTAAATAATTTTAATTTAGCTTTTTACGGCAGGCCACATGCCCACGGTAAATAACACGCCAACTTTTTACAGCGGGCCAAAGCCCGCGGTAAATAATACGGCAGCTTTTTTACGGCAGGCCACCTCCCCGCGGTAAAAAGTTTTACGCAAGACCACGAATTTCTACGGCGGTTATTATAACCGCGGTAAAAAATTTTTACGGCAGGCCTAAAGCGGTAAAAAGTAAAAATGAGCTTTTACAGCGCCATTTTATACAGCGGGCTAAAACTACCGTGTGCCCGCTGTAGAAGGCTTTTTACCGAGGTTTCGGCCCGCCGTAAAAAGCCTATTTTCTTGTAGTGATAGTTTTTTTAGTAATTGGTCTGTAGTTTAAATATATGACCATTGATGGAATGATCCAATGCTAATAACTTAATAAGTGGTGCCATTTAGCACCCCATTTTCGATCCAAACGGTCCCCATCTCTTAATTTGAAGGGGTTAAAATAGAAAAAAAAAAGCCAATAATCCATCCTCGCTATGAAAACATCATGCCTCTTACCCTTTTTATTCTAACCTCAATCAGATTAATCTAATTTTACATGGGATAATACATATATAAATGTTCATTACTTTGAACAGAACCACAGGTGCAAATATTCTATCACTTTTAATTGGAATCCCAATAAATCCAGAGTGAAAAAAAAGGAGGAGGAAAATTGTTTTTCCTTTCTTCTGCTATCTAAAAGAGTAAAAAACCTCTATTTATAGAGTGATAAAATTTGTGGGTATTCAAAATTTAATTTGTAACTGTTGAATAATGACTCATTAATCTATAAGTTACAAAATTGAAATTGAAATGGCTCATTAATATATAAGTTACAAAATTAAATTTGTAATAGATTTAAATTTCATCAATTTATTATTCATTCATGAATCAACTTATTTCTCCAACAACTTCTTCACTATTGAGGGTCCTATATACGTAAATATATATATATATATATATATATATATATATACGCACATATATAGCCAGATATGTTATAATTGTCTTCCAAGATCCAATTCTTGCATAAACTTGAGACAAAAGAAATAGAGCAAGAGGAAGAGAAAAAGTTTCTGATATGGCTAGAAACGGCAAGGTAGAGCTTCCTATGATAACCATGACCTTACTCATCATGGTTATGGGCATGGTAGCCATTGCCCAAGGTGCTATGAAATGTTCAGACTGTCCAAGTGCTTGCCGTAATTCATGCCTAGGCGATCCAAGTGGAATTTGCGTGTCAGGCTGTGTAACTAGTTGTTACAAGAATTGTGTAGATCTAGAAACCGATGCTGCTTCGCAAATTCCAACGGCTTCGGTATAATAATATCTTAAATTATTTTACGTTTATTTATCAATTAGTTAATTTTTCCTTTTAGAAAATTGAGCAGTTTTTACATCTTCACGTTGGTTCTCGTGTGTGACTTATATCTCTTTCAAGTTTCAAGGTATGGTAAGGATGAAAATAATAAACTCTAAGCTGAACTGATTATTAGGTGATCATAAAGCAATAAATCATGATTCTTTTCTACTTCTATTTCATATTTCTGCACTTTTAACAGACAAAAGTTTATAAAATATTTTTGTAGCTAAGTTTAAAAGAATAGGATAATTTCGTTAACAATTAGATGAATTGTATCTCATTCTATTATGTGAAAAATAGATAATTGGAACAGTCAGTTTTTTATTTGGCATTACTGAAATGTCTCTATTTTCAATTATATTTGCAGACGCAAACAATTTGAAGATTGTGTGGAATTCAGAATGAATAATGGAAGAAGAAAGAGTATCCATTTATTGGTTTTAGTAGGTTAGAAGTTTCTCATGATAAAATGTTTGCTCGTTACCGTTTTTATCAATCAACCATGTACCACTGCAATTAAACTGCAGCTGTCGTATGTAATGTAAAATTTTGTTATGGATTTAATAATGTTCGTTGCCAATAACAAGCGTAATTGTTGCCTCCGTGCTTGACCAATTGTCCTGTTTACCCTTTTATTAATTAATTAGCAATTTAAATATTTTGGTACTTTTTTAGAAGCTATTTCTTCTTGTATGATTTCAAAGTTTCCGAACATTACTTAAAATGCTAGATCCCTCAAGTGCAATAATTATATGATAAACTGACTTATTGATCCGAAACTAAAACAATTATGACCCAATTATTTAAATTTTTATTTTTATTTTATTCTGCTACCAAGCTTAATGTTTCTAAGTCAACTCTTAAATATCAACTGTGATGCACAAATATCCATGTTAATGGAATTTTTTTAGAGAAGAATACATTAATTAGATTTAATTTTCCTTGGAAAGTGCAACACTCTTGCAAAGTTATCGGAATATCAAGCATAGCATAGGCAACATGGGCTATAAGTACTTAAAATCAAGGTAAAAATTATTCTGAAAAAAATAAAAAAAATACATATGTTTTAAACCTAAAAGTATAGGAAAGTGTAAACGCATAATCTTATTTTAATCATGAAGAGCAATTTGGCCTAACCAACATTAGAGTCCAAATCAAGCTTTAAAAATTATCCAACACTCAAATCACATGTCTAAGGTGCGTGCAAAAAGCTAAAATTTAGATAAACTAAAATACCAAAATTAATCTTTTAATTTAATATAAATTCAAAAATACCCTTTGATATTAAAATAAAAAATAATAAATGAGTTCATAAATTATAAAATTAAATATACTTTACATTTTTTAAAATTATTTTTAAAAAAATTTAAAACAGTTATTAGAGCATAGTTGTTTTTTACCTCTATCTTCCTATCGGCCGTCGTTGACTGACGCATGAAGCGACACTGCCAATTCTAAGACTCACCAAAGTCGTTCTACAAGAATCCAATATCGATTTCATCATTTCAGCCAAAAACCAGCCAGATCGAATAGTTAAAGTTTCCGCTCTAAACGACAATTAGCCTTTGACTAAATGCGTTCTTTTCTATGATAATTTTGAAATTTAAGTTTAGTTTATTTTTATTATTAAAATTTTGAAATTTTTTAAAAATAGATAACTTTATTTAATTAATTACTTTCATTATAACATTTAAACTAAATATTAATAATGTAAGTTTTTTAATAATTTTTTTGTATAATTTTGTATTTTTACTAAAAATTAGCTTTTGAAAATTAAGTTTACTAAACATATATTTATAGCTTTTAGACAACGCAATAATTTTAAAAATCAATTTCATGCGACACCCTCAACTTGTTCTCACATCTTAGCTTGCAACAAATTTTTTCTATAGCAATTTTTGACAACACAACAATTCCTAACATACCCATTAGATAAACACTTTGATATTCTCAACGAAGTTAGAAAGCAAGACGCAACATAATGGCAAGTTACTCATTCAATGTTGAAAAGTAATAAAATATTAAAAAATTTCATGAAGAAAATTAATTTAAAAATAATGGTTATATCCACTATCAATTTCTACTCAACTTGAGTTGATAAAATATCATTGAACAAGTAAAATATAAACAAGATTGGAGCTATTGGCACCTGAATAAATACTTTGAACAGCCAAGATTTTTTAAAAAATATTATTAACAAAAATCCATAGGATACCAATGAGTACAAGTTGTATGAAAAATAAAATAAGACTACTCTTTACACCGATTTTAACTTAACCCTAATTTCCTTTAATTACAAAATTATGAAGAATTAGATAATTATTTTCCTTGAGTTCATTGAATCGTATGAACAGTTTTATGCCAATATATACTTTTTGAAAGATGTGTTTTGATGGGATTGATGAAAAAACACAACCATGTTGATGATCAATGGTGCTATTTCTATATTCAAGGATGACGATGAGAAACAATTAATGGATGTGAGACGCTTCCAAGGCCAAGTAACGAAGAGAAAAATTGAGTGAAGCAAGATTGCAAGCAAACCCAACTATTAGGTTGACAAAAAGTACAGGAAGGAAGATAGATTTGAGTGATGTGAGACAGCAACCGTGCCCACATCTTGAGTTGGGAATAGCAGCGACTTGAAAGGATGATAGAAACTATAGGTATGATATGTTGATGAAAAAAAAAGAAACTGGTGTTATTAAAAAAGAAATTGTAGCAGAGAAGATAATAAAATTTTTTCTTCATTGGAGTAACATGGGTACATAGAGAGAGTTGAAAATAAAAGAAAGATGCTTACTTCAAGGTTTTGGAAGGTTTTTTATATTGGTATTTTGAAAAAGTTTTGAATGGTGTTATTGGTATTTTGAAGTGTGTACCAAGTATTACTTTTATTTTTAAATTTTTTTTAGATGGGTGCGTAGAGAAATTAAGTGTTTCGAGTAATTATTTGAGCGTAAATAACCCCACCCTAAAAATAAATGATAATAAGGTCAAATTTAATGATATATCTATCTGATAATATTTTGTTAATTTACTTTATTAAAAAAATTAATTATAAATGAGTTATAGATATAAAATTACTCTAAATTAAAATATATTATGATATAAATGGCTTGTTATGCACAAGCGGAAACGATAACCAACAGAACATCCAAAATGCACAACCACAAACTATGCTAGATTACTGAATATAATAACAACTCAAGAGGCAACCAATCAACCACAATGCAGAAATAGAAAGAAGACCAAGATTTAACGAGGTTCGGTATAAATACCTACGTCCTCGGGCGCCGCTGAAGAAACTTTCCACTATCTTCAAAGAGAATTACAAACTTTTGGGCCACAATGCAAATACCACAACTATTGGGCCAAACTGCAATTATCCAAATAGTTGGGTCAAACTGTAATTACCCAAACAATTGGGCAATACTACAAATACCCAAAACAAAGGGGGAAAAAGTAAATATTACAAACTTTAAGGTCCTTACTGAAAGGCCCTTAAACTATGAGGTCTTATATGTGAGACCTTACAATTATGGGGGGGTGAAAGATATTTCAAATGGGACACTTAACTTCTCCCATATGGCCTCCTTTTATAAGCCCATATGAGACCTAATTTTTGTTCTCTAATCAATGTGGGATTCCTCCCATTGCATATGAGCCAAAAAGCTAACAAATCTCCACCTTGGCGAATATGCCAACCCACCACAAAACTCTTCTTTTTCCCATATTCTCTATCACAACTACAATGCCTCCAAATGCGCCCAATGGCGCGGTCAAACTTGTACAATGTTGATCAAGTCCAAACAATGACTGAACTTGATCGCTGTCAAAACCTTAGTCAACATGTCTGCGGGATTCTCGGCAGTCTCAATCTTCTGAAGTAAGATTTTTCCTTCATCAATGATCTCCCGCACAAAATGACACCGAACATCAATATGCTTCGTACGAACATGGAACACTGGATTCTTCGCTAAGTGGATAGCACTCTGACTGTCAGAATAAAGACTGATCTTCTTCTGCCCAATTCCCAATTCATCCAGTAATCCCTGTAACCAAATAGCTTCCTTCACAGCCTCTGTCATAGCCATATACTCTGCCTCCGTAGTAGACAAAGCCACTGTATACTGTAAAGTAGACTTCCAACTCACTGGTGCTCTTGCAAGAGTAAACACATAACCGGTTGTCGACCGACGTTTATCCAAATCACCAGCATAATCTGAATCAACATAACCAATAGCATACTGACCACATGTATCATCTCTCTCAAAGACTAAGCCAACATCTACGGTTTTCAACAAATACCGTAGAATCCATTTCACTGCTTGCCAATGTCCTTTACCAGGATCATGCATGTACCTGCTTACAACTCCAACTGCATGTGAAATATCGGGTCTCATACACACCATAGCATACATCAGGCTACCAACTGCATTAGCATACGGAACTCGAGACATATACTCTCGTTCCTCATCTGTACTAGGAGATAAAGATACACTGAGCTTCATATGAGGAGCAAGTGGGGTACTTACAGGTTTTGACTGCTCTGTAATGCCAAACCGCTGTAATACCTTCTTCAGATACTGTTTCTGAGTCAAACAAATCTTGCTTCTCCCTCTATCTCTGCTAATCTCCATGCCAAGAATCTTCTTAGCTTCACCCAAATCTTTCATTTCAAACTCTTGATTCAACTGAGTCTTCAACTTTGCAATTTCTTCGACATTCGTCGAAGCTATCAACATATCATCAACATACAAGAGTAGATAAATGAAAGAACCATCACGTAGCCTCCGAAAATACACACAATTATCAAATTTGCTTCTTGTGTACTTCTGACCCATCATAAACCGATCAAATCGCTTATACCACTGTCTGGGAGATTGCTTCAAACCATAAAGCGATCTTTTCAGTTTGCAATACCAAATTTTCCTTACCAGCAACTTTGAATCCCTCTGGCTGAGTCATATAGATTTCCTCTTCCAAGTCACCATGTAAAAATGCAGTTTTTACATCCAATTGAACTAGTTCCATATTCATCTGAGCTACCAAGGCTAACAAAATTCTAATGGAAGAATGTTTCACAACTGAAGAAAATAACTCATTGTAGTCAATTCCTTCCCTCTGAGCATGGCCTTTAGCCACCAACCTTGCCTTATAGCGGACGTCATTCTTGTCAGGAAATCCATCTTTCTTTGCATATACCTATTTGCACCCAATTACCTTTTTACCCTGCGGTAGTTGAGCTAGCTCCCAAGTTTCATTCTTCTGAAGAGACTGCATCTCTTCGCTCATAGCTGTCTTCCACTCATCAATTTCAGAACATCTGACTGCCTCTCTATAAGCGGAAGGAACATCAGTATCTACAATTGGAAGTGCATAGGCCACCATATCAGCAAATCGAGTAGGTCTGCGAATCTCACGTCTTGGCTTATTAACTGCAACAGATTCTTGTTGCTGTAGAGGTTCCTGAGTAGAACCCTCTCCATCATCTCCCAAATCTCCCTCTGTCATAGGAGTACCATTGTCTGTCTCAACAGATCTAACTGGGTTCAATATCATCATTTCAAACTCCACCTGCTGCTGAGTATGCTCCACCTGCTGTGGAGTACCATTCACCTTTGTCTGGTTTTCTGATTTCTTCAACATTGAAGACTCATCAAATGTCACATCTCTACTGGATATAATCTTCCTCGAACTAGGACACCAAAGACGATATCCTTTTACTCCAGAAGCAAATCCCAAGAAAATCGCTTTCTTGGCTCTAGGATCCAGCTTAGATTCTTTCACATGATAATATGCAGT
This sequence comes from Boswellia sacra, assembly GCA_013180625.2. Taxonomy (NCBI): domain Eukaryota; kingdom Viridiplantae; phylum Streptophyta; class Magnoliopsida; order Sapindales; family Burseraceae; genus Boswellia; species Boswellia sacra. Next base: position 7,519 of record SNVD02007405.1, on the reverse strand, counting down.
AGAACCAAAAACATGTAAAGAATCATAATCAGAAACAGGTTGTCCAGACCATACCTCCAATGGAGTTCTATCACCAATAGCAGCTGAAGGTAGACGATTAATGAGATGACACGCATAAGTCACAGCCTCAGCCCAAAATTCTTTGCCCAACCCAGCATTGGACAACATACACCGAACTTTCTCCAGCAATGTCTGATTCATGCGTTCTGCCACCCCATTCTACTGCGGTGTACCTCTAACAGTAAAATGACGTACAATACCTTCATCTTGACTCAATTTCAAAAACTGATCACTACAATACTCACCACCATTGTCTGTTCTGAGATGCTTGATTTTCTTGCCAGTCTGTGTCTCAATCATCTTTTTCCATTTAAGGAAAGCACGAAGTACATCATCTTTTGATTTCAAACAGTACACCCAAGTTCTTCTGGAAAAGTCATCAACAAAAGTAACAAAGTAGTGCCTACCTCCCATAGATGCGGTTTTAGTAGGTCCCCACACATCTGAGGGAACATAATCAAGAATACTCTTGGTATTATAAATGGTGGTGCCAAATTTCACTCTCTTCTGCTTTCCCAGAACACAATGCTCACAGAAATCCAGCTTGCAGGTCTTTGCACCTTTCAATAAGCCTCGTTTCACCAAACTGAATAAGGCTTTCTCACCTGCATGTCCCAAACGCATATGCCACAGTCTCATAATCTCTGAATCTGCATCATTATCAGAAACTGTAGCCGCTGATCCAGTAATCGTACTACCATTATAGTAATACAAGTTGTTTCTCCTAGTGCCTTTTAATACCACAAGAGCGCCTGAAGTGACCCTCAGAATACCATCTCGAATAGATATATCACAGCCTTTAGATTCTAAGGCTCCCAAAGAGATGAGATTCTTCTTCAACTTCGGTACATATCGAACATCTGTCAGAACTCTAGTCAATCCATCATGATTCCTCAAACGGATCGAACCTATCCCAGCAGTATGGCAAATATCATCATTGCCCATATATACAACTCTACAATCAAGCTCTTCAAACTGAAAGAACCAATCCCGATGTGGACACATATGATAAGTACAACCCGAATCCATAATCCACTCATCAGAAACAAAGTGGATGGATGACCAACTAGACAAATATCTGAATCACTATCATCCTCACGCTCAACAACACATGCATCAGAAACAGCCTTGCCCTTTTCTTTCTTTTTCAACTTAGGACAATCTTTCTTCCAATGCCCTTTCTCACGACAAAAGGCACACTCATCTTTTCCTAATCTACCCCTCGACCAAGATTTTTCCCCTTTTTCCTGGTTTCCTACTTTGACTACGCCCTCTCACTGTCAATGCATCTACTGACTCATCCCTATGTTCCCTTTGGTCTTTCTTACGAATTTCATAATTCAACAAAGCAAAACAAACTTCTTCAAAGACAGTTTATCTTTCCCATGGATAAGAGTAATGCACAAATGATCTAATTCATCCGGAAGTGAGCCAATCAATAGCATAGCCTTAATTTCATCTTTGAAGGTTTCATCTAAGTTTAACAAATCAGCAATTAACTTATTAAACTCATCAATATGAGAACTGATGCTCGTACCTGGTTTCAACTGGAGACGGAACAATCTCTTCAATAGATACAGCCGATTCTCATTGCTTTTCTTCATATATTTGTTCTCCAGCGCCTTCCACAATTTGCTTGCAGATGTCTCCTTAGTGAACGGATACTTTTGTTCTCTACACAAGTAAGAGCGAATCAACCCACAAGCTTTTATATTAAGCCTGTCCCAATCTCTTGCACTAATATCTTCTGGTTTTATTTCTTGCAGAACAATATCCAAATCCTGCTGATACAACCCGTCCAACACCTCACTCTGCCATAAGCCGAAATTATTTCGACCATCAAATTTTTCAACATCTATTTTTGCATTTGTCACAGTCACTGTCTTCTCAGGTACAGTTGACGATGAAGCCATTACTACCTCTCACAAATAAGCTCGATACACAAATCACCAATAACCAAGCTCCAAACAAACTATTATATTCAATAACTAGCAATCCAAATCAACAGCCCAGAACAGTAGTAAGTGCTTCAATGAAATAGCCACTAACTACCCAAAACCTTCGGCTCTGATACCAATTGTTATGCACAAGCGGAAACGATAACCAACAGAACATCCAAAATGCACAACCATAAACTATACTAGATTACTGAATATAATAACAACTCAAGAGGCAACCAATCAACCACAATGCAGAAATAGAAAGAACACCAAGATTTAACGAGGTTCGGTATAAATACCTACGTCCTCGGGTGCCGCTGAAGAAACTTTCCACTATCTTCGAAGAGAATTACAAACTTTTGGGCCACAATGCAAATACCACAACTATTGGGCCAAACTGCAATTACCCAAATAGTTGGGTCATATTGTAATTATCCAAACAATTGGGCAATACTACAAATACCCAAAACAAAGGGGGAAAAAGTAAATATTACAAACTTTAAGGTCCTTACGAAAGGCCCTTAAACTATGAGGTCTTATATGTGAGACCTTACAATTATGGGGGGGTGAAAGATATTTCAAATGGGACACTTAACTTCTCTCATATGGCCTCCTTTTATAAGCCCATATGAGACTCAATTTTTGTTCTCTAATCAATGTGGGATTCCTCCCATTGCATATGAGCCAGAAAGCTAAGTTGTAGGAGGATCCCCATTTGGATAATCCTCATTTGGGAGTCCCACATTGATTGGTTAAGGGAATGTCATAGGGCTTATATATGGGAGGAGTTCCTCCACCTAATAGACTAGTCTTTTGGGCTGGATACTTGCACCATATATGGTGGCCCATTTGTTGAAAAAATTATTGTTGTGCGCAAGCGGAAGCAATCCGTAACAAGTGGTATCAGAGCCAACCCAAGACAGCAATGTGTGGACTTGTTTGGTTCAGACGAGGAGCAGTGGCCTTGTCTTTGTGGAGGATTATCGTTGGTGGTTCAGACAAGGATGGCGCCTCCACCCGCCGAGGCCTTGTCTGAGGAGGGGGATTGTTGTAGGAGGATCCCCATTTGGATAATCCTCATTTGGGAGTCCCACATTGATTGGTTAAGGGAAGGTCATAGGGCTTATATATGGAAGGAGTTCCTCCACCTAATAGACTAGTCTTTTGGGCTGGATACTTGCACCATATATGGTGGCCCATTTGTTGAAAAAATTGTTGTTGTGCGCAAGCGGAAGCGATCCGTAACATGGCTTACTACATTTAAATACCTGCGGACCTAACTACTTTTGTTATGAGATAGGAGGAACAATATGTGAGATATGCTTACCACATTTTCTCCTCAGAGTTATTTTATGAAGGTACATAACATTTCCTCCCTTATAGAAGAGCCTTGTCCTCAAGGCTTGAAATGAGGAAACCTAGCAGTGATTTGTTCTCAATCTTCCCATGCATGTAGCATCTTTAGGATCAACAAAAGAATTAGACCATTTCAACTAGGTCTTGAGTTTCTGGGATAGTTTCCATGCATGTTTAAAAATACGATAATCTAATATTCTAATGAATAATGTTATTCTTACAAATTTTATATATAAACTCTTACATATAAATTGATGTATAGATAATTAGAGTAGTGAATATGTAAAATCAACTTATTTAATAGAGAGTGATTATATATGAATAGATGAGTGATATACATCAGTTTGTATACATAGTTTATAACAGTGACATTACTCTATTCTAATTAGATTAAATTGAATATACACTTGATCATTAATAAATAGAGAGAGGACTGGGGTCCTCTGTAGATCCGATATTTTCTTACCTTTCTTTCAAGGATCTGTTAACATATGTCATTGATAAAGATCTACGGTCATGATTTCTTTATTTATTAAATTTTCTATTCTTTTTTTATCACTTAAAACGGTAATGCTTTAGTTCCCTGTTCAATCATCTATCTTCTTCAACTCTATGAACTCCCCTCCTTCTCTAACTCAGTCAAAAGCTTGAAATTTAATACCTTCTATCTATATTTTAAAGTAAATACGCAATTTCTTAGAACTTGCCAAATTTAACTGCTTTCGTAAAATCTGAAATCTAGTAGAACCACTGTAAATCGGCACTAAATACCAGATCAGTACTTCTTCCCAGCCCTCCAATACCGAATCATCTTTTTCCTATTGATACCTCACTCATTATTAATACAATATCAACCAAAGACCATAATGCAACTCCAACCAACGTAAAATCAAATCTGGAAAATAGCAGTTGCACATCCAGATTTGTATGCATGGTTGCGCGACCAAGTTGCATGGGCCACTCTCTTATGTTTTAACAGTTGGAAACATTTATTAGAAGACTCTATAACATTATCATTGAAAACATGAAGGATTAAAAAGTTGTATTTTTTTTTTTCATTCAAGAAGTATGAAAAATGTTAAAAGGTTTTTACTTTATTGATTTGTTGACAGAGACTTTGAGTGAGCTGGGGAAGGAGGAGAGTTGACGTTCATGGAGTTACAAAGGATCGATATATGATTGAACATGGATCAAAAACATAACCGTTTCAAGTGACAAAGTAAGGATAATACAAAAGTCAATCAATAAATGAATCTTGACTGCAGACGTTTACCATTGACAAATGTCAATAGCTCTTTAAAAGTACGGGAAAAGGATCTTAAATTGCGGAAAGAAGTACCATTTAGCCAAAGGTGACCGATAAGACCATTTATTTGGGCGATGAAAGAAGGTAATTTTCTAGGGAGCCATTCACACCTCAATTTGCCCAGAGGATGATATGTTGAACTCTTGCATAGTTGAATTTAATAAATAAAGACTTAATTTTAAATTCATCAAATTTAAATTCATCAAATATTAAAATTAAATCTATTTAAATATCTCAATTTTAAAACATAAATAATTTATTAATTTTAGGATACTACTTTGGATAAGATAGTTTAAGGTTGTATAAATATGAGCATATTTATGAAAATTTACTACCAAAGCTCAAGTATGGGTTTACATTAAGCCTGATAAATTTCTACACAATCTGTAAACATGATAAGAACTTATTTGATAAAAATATATATTCGGTCTACATATATTAGTTTGTGTTGGTGTCAATGTGCATGTACCATGCACATGATGAATTTTATCCAACTTGTGATAAAACAATAATCTTATTTTATTTCTTATTTTACTGTTTCTAGAAGTATATTTTAGGAAGTATTTGAGTTATAATGAATATCTTCTTAGATTAGGATATAGTATCTTGTATCCTAATTAGAATAGGAAAATATTTATTTGTCCTAATTCCTTTAGGAGTTTAATTATATATCTTCCTATTTTATTTCTCCTAATACTAATATAATTTTGATTTAAATTTTTACAAGATTTCTAGAAGATTTCGTCCAGACCTCCCACTATATATATTAAGTTATTTTTACATAACTTGGTCAGCGAAATTCATTAGTTGGTGGAGAGTGTTCTTTGTTTCGACATTCCAAGATTTGAGTTAAGAGCTTCAACGCAAATAGGAATATCTCTTTGATTTGATTTTATGAGTCTTTGATTCATATATGAGAAGTTGTAATCGTACATGAATTGTTGATTAAGTCTGTGTGAGTTAGTAGACACTTGGGATAACTTGCGCGTTAAGTGTTTATGTAATTCAACATCAGACGTCGTTGTTGTGTATAACTTAACAGTGTGTTGTTAAGTCATCTATGACAGAGAGTGGACAGTATCACTAGAGTTTAAGATCTTGATGAGATTTTGTTTTACAAAGATTAGGTCAACGTGTGAGAGTGAGTGAGCACTATAAAAGGTGTTAAAGAGTGTACAAACAAAAACTTAGTGAATTGTGCTTTATAGCTATCCGTGTATGTAGGTTTTATAATCGAACCACGTAAAAATCCTCCTATGCCGATTTACTTTACAGTTTACGGTTATATTTCTTATAACTGCATATTTCCAGAACTCACAGTTTGGATTGTTGTTGAGTGAATATGATAAAAACGAGTTTCATATTGAACTGTATTTGAATTTATTGAATAATAACCCAGTCCGCACGTACAATTTTTAGTAAAAAAGATACCTTGATAGCTTTATTTATAAAATATTAAAATTTATAATCAGTTCTAAAAAAACATTATTGATTGAGCTAATTGTTTTAACTTATGATTAAAAAAAAAGAAAGGTTATGAAATAATTTTGAAATCTTTAAAAATCTTAATTTCATCATTATTTATTTACTGGAACAAGTTTATTTATTTTTTTATAAAATTTTAAAGATAGACGTTAGTAATTGATATTTTACGAATCTTCAATTATATTTTTAATATTATGTCATATTTGATGTTTTTATGGATTTTAAAATATGTGTTCTTATAAAATTTCACCATAATTATTCTTGAATGTGTGTGTGTGTGTGTGTGTGTGTGTGTATGTTGTTAGATAAAAAATTGAGACAACCAATAGGAACAATATTTGAAGCCACATCATCAAGAGCTGGTCAACGAAGACTTTACCCTCACTCCCAATATTAAAACCTTTTGATTGACTAAATAATTCTATAACAAACGTCCTGCTTGGTTGACGAAGGACACGACTCCTAATTTCACCACCAAAGATATTGCATGACACAAGTTCTTGAATCATAACCGTCAATGTCAGAAAAAAAATATTTAATAAGAGCTATTCCTCCTGAGTTTAATGGTTATCTCCCAAGTTCCATAAAAATTAGTAAAATATTAGAGGCACAAGACTCTATAAAAACTTCTCTCCAAGTGTCTCTTGAATGAGATCCCTGTCCTCCAAGTGTCTCCACGGCTCCAAATGTTGTCACTAGCTTTTTTGCATGTAATGAAGTGTCACTCCTACACTATGCATGGCAACACATGTATAAGATTTACTCCTATAAATAGGCTCATTTGCTTCAAGCCAAAGTTTTTTTGGGGGGAGGGGGGGAAGAAAAAACTCTTTCTCTCTAACCTAAAACTCTCTCTCTATCTTGTCTCTCCCTGATTGACCTGATATTTTTACTCTATATTTAATCTCTGACTTGAGCATCGGAGAATTATCTTCAGCGCTCTCTAATCCTTTGTTTTCTCTTTGTGTGCAGATCGTTTAAACCACCGGAGCCTCGATTGACCAAAATATAATAGCCATCTTGTCGAACGCGTGACCCAAAATTCCTTACTTTCCCCTCCTTCTCCACATATTCCTCTATTTCCCTTCCGACTGAGTCAAATCTTCCATAACAAATATAAATTTTACTGGTGAACTGAAGGTTGATTGATTTTCGGCATCAATATATATATATATATATATATATATATATATATATATATATATTAGAAAAAAAACATATCAAACTATATTTGTTGATAAGGAAAAGATCAAGAGCCAATAAGTTGTGTCTTTATTTTGTTTATGTTTAAAGTATAAAATTACAAATTGTATGATTATTATTTGACTTAAAAGAATAAAAAAAATTATTCGAGTTAAACGTATTAGATTTT
>SNVD02007404.1:0-29004 GCA_013180625.2 Boswellia sacra | reverse complement strand
CCAGCAACGTTTGGAGGTAATGAAAAATCAAGAAGATAGGGGTGAAAAGGGTGACGAATGGGAAAATGCAGTCCATGATGATGATAATCCGTTTCACAATCCGCGTAGCGAAGCATCTAGTGATAGCACTCTACCTCCTCCTCATGAATTACGAAATCATTTCTTCCAAGATTTTGATGTGAAGGTTGACATTCCAGAATTTGAAGGAAGAATGCATCCTGATGAGTTCATTGATTGGCTTAATACGGTTGAGCGTATTTTTGAATACAAAAATGTGCCTGAAATTCGTAAAGTCAAGCTTGCTGCAATCAAGCTAAGAAGTATGCTTCTTTATGGTGGGATAATTTGAAGAAACAAAGAGAAAGAGAGGGCAGAGGTCGAATTTTGACATGGGAGAAAATGAAAAGAGAGCTTAATAGGAAATTTCTGCCTGAAAATTACAGGCAAGATGTTTTCCTTAAGTTTCACAATTTCAGGCAAAAAGAGTTATCTTTGGAAGAATATGTGGCAGAATTTGATAATTTGATGATGAAATGCGATCTGACCGAACCGGAAGAACAAACCATAGCATGTTTTCTTGGGGGATTGAGATCTGAAATCTGCAATGTGGTCCAATTGCAACCCTACTGGTCCTACAATGATGTGTGTAGGCTTGCTCTTAGAGTGGAGAAACAGCTTAAAGAGGCACACGTTCGCAACTCTCGTTTTGCTAATCGCGATGGCACTCCCAATCGTGGCAGTAGTTCTTATCCTAAGCCTAAAACAGGTCTGAAAACAAACGCAAAAGCTTCTTCAAAGAATGAGCAAGGTAATAGTTCCAAACAAGCCCAAAGCTCTTCAAATGCTAGTTCCCGTCGCTGTTTCAAATGCCAAGGCTATGGACATATTGCTTCTGAGGGTCCTAATCGTAAAATTGTAACACTAGTAGAGGAAGAAAGTGATGAAGAGATAGAGACAGATGCCCTGATCAATTTTAGTAATCTAGAATTTGCTGATGAAGAGGAAGTCACTTATGCAGATCAAGGTGATTCTCTCTTTATTATTCAAAGGAGTTTGAATATTGCTCAAGAACGAGAAGATGATTGGCTTCGCAAAAATATCTTCCATACCAGATGCACTTCTCATGGTAAGATGTGCAACGTTATTATTAATGGTGGCAGCTTTGAAAATGTGGTGTCTACGGAGATGATTGATAAACTTGGCCTTCAGACAGAGAAGCATCATCAACCTTACAAGATTTCATGGCTTCGGAAAGATAACGAGATCAAGGTAAACAAACGCTGCCTTGTTTCATTTTCTATTGAGAAAAAGTATAAAGATGAAATATGAGGTGATGTTGTTCCTATGGATGCTTGTCATTTACTTCTTGGTAGACCATGGCAGTATGATAGGAGAGTAATGCATGATGGCTATAGGAATACTTATACATTCTTTAAAGATGGGGTTAAAGTTATTTTGGGTCCTTCAAAGTTAGAAGGTGTTCCTAAACCTACTAAAGGGGAGGGAAATGCTTTGCTTACCCAAACAGAATGTAGAAGAGAGTTGGAGAGGGGAAGTTAAATTTATGTGTTCTTGTTGTTAGAAGAAAATGAAGTTAGTAACAAACCGCCTTTGGAGATGAAGTATCTTCTTGAAGAATACCATGATGTTGTACCAGATGAGATACCACCAGGTCTTCCTCCAATGAGAGACATACAACATTGCATTGATCTTGTTCCAGGTGCTGTGTTGCCAAATAAATCAGCCTATCGAATGAGTCCCACAGAACACGAAGAATTACAACGGCAGGTTGATGAGCTTATCACTAAAGGGGTAGTGAGGGAAAGCATGAGTCCTTGTGCTGTCCCAGCTCTTTTGGTGCCTAAAAAGGATGGCTCTTGGAGAATGTGCATTGATAGTAGGGCTATTAACAAGATCACAATTAATTACAGATTTCCTATTCCGAGGCTTGACGACCTTCTTGATCAACTTCATGGTGCTACTGTCTTCTCAAAAATTGATCTTCGAAGTGGCTATCATCAAATTCGTATGAGACCTGGTGATGAATGGAAGACTACATTTAAAACAAAGAATGGCCTTTATGAATGGATGGTGATGCCATTTGGCCTATCTAATGCACCAAGTACATTTATGCGTTTGATGAACCATGTCTTTAAACCATTCATTGGCAAGTTTGTTGTTGTATATTTTGATGATATACTTGTGTACAGCAAAGATGAGGAGCATCACTTGGATCATCTTCAGCAAGTTTTTCACACCTTGAGAAGTGAAAAGCTTTATGCCAACTTGAAGAAGTGTGAGTTCTTCACCAAAAGCCTCATTTTCTTGGGGTATGTGGTTTCAAAAGATGGATTTCAGATGGACCCTAGCAAGATTGAAGCAATTCAGAATTGGCCGATTCCTACATCAGTCCACAACATTCGAAGTTTTCACGGGTTAGCTTCATTTTATCGTCGATTTATCGGAGGATTCAGTAATATAATGGCTCCAATCACTGAATGCTTAAAGGGTAATGGTTTTACTTGGACGAAAGATGCACAAAGAAGCTTTGAGCTGATTAAAAAGAAGATGACAGAAGCTCCTATCTTATCACTTCCAAATTTCAACAAGGTTTTTGAAGTTGAATGTGATGCTTCCAATATTGGTATTGGTGCTGTTATTAGCCAAGATCGCAGACCAATTGCTTTCTTTAGTGAAAAATTGAATGCATCTCGCAAAAAGTACTCAACTTATGACAAAGAGTTGTATGCTATTTGTCGAGCTTTGAAGCATTGGAGTCAGTATCTCTTACCAAAACCATTTGTTCTATATTCTGACCATGAAGCTTTGAAGTTCATCAACAGCCAACAGAAGCTTAATATTCGACATGCTAGATGGGTAGAGTTTCTTCAAGCTTTCAACTTTACCATCAAGCATAAATTTGGAGTTCAAAATGTGGTGGCTGATGCCTTAAGCCGAAGACATTCTTTGCTGACCCTATGCAAGTGAATGGTTGTTGTTTGACTTTTAAAAGAGCTTTACAAGGAATGATCCAGATTGCGGCAAATATGGAGAAGCTGTAATGGAGTTTTCATCTAACCATTTGTTTTGCAAGAATGTGCTCTACTCACGGCAAAAACCAATTGTGTATTCCTCAATGTTCCTTGAGAAAATTAATCATTAATGAAGCACATGGTAGTGGCATTAGCGGTCATTTTGGGAGAGACAAAACTATTGCTATTGTGAAGGAAAACTGCTATTGGCCGAAGATGGAAAGGGATGTGATGAAGCACGTGAAGAGGTGTACAATTTGTCATGTGGCAAAAAGTCATGGGCAGAACACTGGTTTGTACACTCCATTACCTGTTCCTAATGATCCATGGGAAGATGTTAGCTTGGATTTTGTGGTGGGATTGCATAGAACACAGCGAAACAAAGATTCAATCATGGTGGTGGTTGACCGATTTTCTAAAATGGCTCATTTTGTCCCCTGTAACAAGACAAATGATGCGACTCACGTGGCCGATTTGTACTTCAAGGAGATTGTGAAATTGCATGGCATTCCTAAGGCCATAGTCCCAGATCGTGACCCAAAGTTCTTATCTCATTTTTGGCGTACGCTTTGGAGAAAGCTGGGGACTACACTTAACTTTAGTTCATCTCATCATCCTCAAACAGATGGGCAAACTGAAGTTATCAACAGAAGCTTGGGAAATCTTCTGAGGAGTTATGTTGGTAAGAATTTACGACAATGGGATCTTGTTTTACCTCAAGTTGAGTTTGCTTACAACAGATCATCAAGTCAAACCACTGGTCATAGTCCTTTTGAGGTTGTTTATGTGATAGGTGTCTATTTATGTATTACTTTTATATCAATTCGTCCATGTTTCTTTGCTATATTCCTTGGTATTTTTATATTTTTGTGTGGTTTTGATGTTTGTAGGAGTTTTGGAGCAACTTGCACAAAAATGGAGTAAGACCCTTCATTTTCACCTCTGCTAGTCAGTGATCTTCTCGGATTTAATTGTATTGATATACAATGAACCCGACGACATATTATATACCGTTGGAAAGCTCTCGAAGTCTATTTTCTGGAGAAATTTACGGTTTATAAATCCATTCGGTGTACCAAAAGTTGTAATCAAAACAGTGTGAGAAGTATAGAAATGTAATTCCACAAATCACTGTAGCATGTATATACGGGACACTGTAGCAGGTTACTGTAGCAGAGTATTTAAACACATTTTAGGGTTTTATTTTCATAACTTGAAGAGGGAGAACGTGGTGGAGGCTGCAGCTCTGGAATTCTTTCATCTCTTAGAGTTCTTGAAGGAGAAAGGAAGCTTGGAAAGAGGAAGAACTACAATCCAAAGAGAAGTACATCAAATGTGCTAAGTTTTTCCCTTCCCTTTCATTTTCTGGAATGTCTCCATGTTGTATTGTATTTACCACGTTCATAAACATGTGTAACTGAATCTGAATTGGTTGAGGGTGATTTCAAAGCCCCTGATATGGTTTTTGTGAGTTAATTGTGCAAGAAGTTGTTATCCAATTCTCTAATTGAAGTTGCTTATATTTTCCCATATCTAATGCTTATGATTGCTTGCTGATTGTATTTGGAATGGCCAATTGAATATAATCTGGTTGGTGTCTATTGCTAGAGTAGAAATCTTGATCCGTAATTGTCTTGAATTTCTAATCCTTATTAGCAAAATTGTGATCAGAGATTGCAATTGGAGAATACAACCTAAGTTAAATAATCCAAGCTTGTGTGTTTATTGCTTAGATTAACCTATCTTTCTTATCGTAATGCATCCATGGAATTAAATTTAGAGAGCTTGTTCTAGGTTGTTTAATGGATAGAGATTAATTAAAGAGTCTGTTTTGTTTAACAACAAAGTAAGGAAAGATTGGGATAACAGAGCTTGTTGTTATCTACTGTTGGTAATTTCAATGGTGTAATTGGATGACAATTCTACAATTAATTCGCAAATCCATATCTTGTGGTAGAGAAGGATCCCTTAACCAGGTTCTCTCATTGAGTTTTCACTCCAATTAACTTTCTGTTTTGTTATTCTTTACTTGCATTAATATTTCATCTAATTAATCAATTAACAAAACCCCCCTTCATTTAGTTTATTGTTGCTTTCGAATAACAAATTCAATTAGAATCAATCCTCGTGGGAACGATATCTTACTCATAACTTTATTACTTGTGCGACTAGTATACTTGCTAGTTTCGAACGCATCAAGTTTTTGGCGCCGTTGCCGGGGATTGATTTTTCTAATCAATTTGTTATTCTGTTTTCATTTGTTGACTTCATATTTTCTTTGTTTTTTTTTTTCTTTTCTTATTGTTGTGTTTAGATAACATGGCAGTAACTTCTATTCAATTCGTTAGCGGATTTGAATCCACAAGTACATGGCGAGTAAGATGAAGATAGCACTCCGAACATTGAACACACTTATGAGCTAACCTCTCTTGTGAAAAACATGGCTATAGGAGATATGCAAAAATCTTATGAATGTGGGATATATTCTACGATGGAGCATCCAATCGACATGTATCCAACTTTACAAGAAGAATATATGGAACAAGCCAATGCCATGGTGGATTTCCAGGACAAACAAGACAATGGTATGATCCTTTCTCTAACACTTACAATGCTGGATGGGAAGATCACCATAATTTCAGTTAATGGAATCATCAACCAATCACTCCAAATGTGATACCAAATCGGCCACAAGGTTTCAATCAACCTAGAGTGCAGCAACCTTTTCAAATGCAACCACCACCAATGCCACATCCATCACCGCAACCAGCTTCACAAAACTCAGGTATGTCTCTCCAGGACATTGTTAATGCACTTGCCACTAACACAATGCAATTCCAGCAGGAAACTGGGGCAAGTATCCAAAACCTTGCAAATCAAATGGGACAATTGGCTACTAGCATGAGCAAATTCGAGGGCCAAGACTCAGAAAAATTATCTTCTCAAAACGGTGATCAATCCAGGAGAGAATGTTAGTGCGATAACTTCGCGAGGTGGAGAGCAATTAGATGTCCTACCAAAGAAATCACAAACTGATGAAGGAGATGACACCACTTCCACCATGAACAAAACATCCACTTCTAAGGTATATCCTAAAACTTCCATTCATTCATATGTTACCCCTCCACCTTTTCCCAGCAGATTTGCAAAATCAAAGAAGGAGGAACAAGAACAAGAAATCCTGGAAACTTTTCGCAAGATCGAGGTAAACATACCACTTCTGGATGCTATCAAGCAAGTGCCTCTTAATGCAAAATTTCTCAAAGAGTTATGCACCAACAAGAGGAAGTTGAAAGGAAATGAGAAGGTAAGTGTGGGGGAAAATGTTTCAGCTTTATTGCAAAGAAAAATTCCTCCGAAATGCAAAGATCCAGGTACGTTCACCATTCCATGCACCATTGGCAATACCAATTTTGAAAGAGCTATGTTAGATTTAGGAGCATCAATTAATGTCATGCCCTATTCTATTTATTCTTCCTTGAATCTTGGACCCCTTGCGAAAACTGGTATTGTAATTCAACTTGCTGATCGTTCTAATGCATATCCCAAGGGAGTTGTGGAAGATGTGCTTGTGCAGGTGAATCAATTGGTTTTCCCAGCAGACTTTTATGTTCTTGAAATAGAGGATGAGACATCTCCTAATCCAACACCGATTCTTTTAGGGAGACCATTCTCGAAAACTGTTGAACCAAGATTGATGTTCATGATGGCACTCTCATCATAGAGTTTGATGGCAAGGTGATATGTTTCAATATTTTCGAGGCAATGAGGTACCCTAGTGACTTGCATTCTGTTTTTGCAGTTGATATTATTGATTCTTTGTCACAACAATATTTTGAGTTAACTCGCAAGGATGGATTGGAAATGGCTATTAGTGAGCACATAGGGACAGGAAATTTCAAAGAACCAGGAAGGTTGATACAAGTGTCCAAAGAAATGGAGGAAGCTATGGCATGCTTAGATGAGACTATAGCTATAATCACAAACAGGTATGATGTTTTGTACGTTGAATTGCTTTCATCTAATGAGAAACTTCTTCCTTCTGTGATGAAAGCCAATACCTTGGAGCTTAAGCTACTTCCAGATTATATGAGGCATGTGCTTTTGTGTGACAAAGATCCTTTGCTAGTTACAATAGAAATGGGCCTTGCACCACTGCAAGAAGAGAAACGCGTCCAAGTACTTAGAGTTCACAAAACAGCTATTAAGTGGACGATTGCTAACATCCAAGGCCCAGCCATATGCTTGCACCATTTCTTGTTCGAAGAAGGATCCAAGCCCACTAGAGAAGCATAGCGGAGATTGGAGCCTCCCATGATGGAACCAACGTCGGGCTGAGGACGTTAAACCAAGCGCTTATTGGGAGGCAACCCAATGTTTTTTGTAAAATAAATTAAAAAAAGAAAAGAAAAGAAAAATAAAATAAGGAATAATGATCAATTTTTGTGTCTCGAGGAGATTCCTTTCGTAGACCATCAAATTGGCCAGGTTTTATCTCTCTTTGCCATCCTGTCTTATTTGTTTTTATATTTTACTTTTTTTTTTTACTTTTGTTTGTTCTATCAGTGTTGTTATCTCTTTTATGTGCTTTAGTTCATTTCTGCTCTTTTCTTTTGCCGTTTGTTTGTTAATTTTGATTATTCCGTACCTTCGAATTCATTTGTGCAACAGATTTGAGGAAACATCCAAACGGGAGCTGAAGTCCATTGCTCGCAGGTTTGACACAACGTGCATATCTGGGAGAAGAACAAACTCAAGCGCATTATCGGTAATATCTCTCCTTTTCTTCTCTTCAATGGATGCTGATATCTTTCTATCGAACCTTCGTAAATATTTCCCTTCACTTCCTCAAAATGCTGTGTTTAAAATTAATAAAGTACGGATGACTAGACTTTGGGCATTGATGCTCCTAAATGTGCCTGCTGATATCCGATGGCTTATCGAAGCCAAGGTGAGATTGTCCGGTGAGCCGGACATTAATCTCGCAAAATCCATGCCTGGTCTAGGAAAGAGCTACTACGCCAAGAGGCGAAGAGCGAAAAGGTTACAAGTATGTTATAAATGTGCTAGATGGAATTGTAACCAAACTTGTAGTTCATTAGGTTTTGCGTCCAGGAATAGAGAAGATAAACTTTCATTTATTAAGAATGGTTTGAGTAATGAGTCGCTGGATAATGTTTTGTTAACTCTCGAGTCACATTCTTGTGGACTTGTTCAGCGTGAATTGCTTAATCTATGGACACAATTTCGTGATGAATTGCAGTGTTATAGTCTAGGGAATCTGACTAAAAACGATCCTGTTTGCCAGTGTATAAGAAAACTGGATGGGAAGCAAATCCCCGACTCATAGAAGGCGTTTCAGCCGTTACTGGACGTAAAACCAGAGGAAGATGTGAGCCACAATCACAACTACTTGTATATTTGAATGTGTGTTGTTGTTGTCGAATTTTATTTTTTTTCTTGTTTCGTTTGATCTGATTATCAATGTTGTTTTTGTGTTGTTGTTGTTTGTTGATTTTGTTTGTTTTAATTTCAAGTTTTCTTTTTGACAAACCATATGACTACCCTATGGCATAAGTACACGTGGGAGACAAGTGTGGAGGTTTTGTCAACCTCCACCGAAAGTGTATCTCTATTTTTTATGCTTCACGTGGGAGACAAGTGTGGGGGTTTTGTCAACCCCCGCCGAAAGTGTATCTCCATTTTCCATGCTTCACGTGGGAGACAAGTGTGTAGGTTTTGTCAAACCTCGCCGAAAGCATATCTCATTTTTTCAAATCTTGGGGCGATAAATCTGCATCGAGCAACCCCCACCGAAAGTATGTCCCCATGTGTCAAAATTTGAGAGTTTTATGGGTGTATATATACATTCTGCATATTTTCATATGTCATTCCGTAACCTGTCTTGTAATTGAAAAGCATAATATCTAACGTTTCTTACACAAGATTAGAGCACTTGTAGAAATGGAGAAAACACCAATTCAGCGATTCCGCAATATATGCGTATTTTGCGGATCGCAATTTGGTAAAGATGGAGAGTTTACCACAGCAGCTCTTGATCTTGGTAGGACATTAGCTGCGAGGGGTATTAATTTGATTTATGGAGGGGGTAGTCTTGGGTTAATGGGGTGTGTGTCAACAGCTGCATCCCTAGGAGGGAGCAAAGTTCTCGGCATTATCCCTAAACCATTAGCTGTACGAGATATCGTAGGCAACACAATCGGGAAGAGTTACAGGTCTCTAGTATGCATGAGCGTATTGCACATATGGTTGTTAAGTCCGATGCATTTATAGCTTTGCCGGGTGGTTATGGTACATTAGAGGAGATATTTCAAATCACCTCTTGGGCACAGCTAAACATCCATCGGAAACCCATTGGTTTGTTAAATGTTAATAATTTTTTTGATGGTTTGTTGTCCTTTCTTGATCAAGCTGTAGAAAAAAATTTCATCTCACCGTCAGCAAGGCAAATTCTGGTTACAGCTTCAACTGCAGGAGAGTTAATTGACAAACTACAAGAATTCGTCTATTCACCTGATCCAACAATGGCTCGGATAAATTGGTTTGGAGAAGGCAACAAAAGGCGTCAACTGGATTTAACCCTCCATCTGTAATCTCTATTTGCTGGTTTGCTTCGTTTTTGTTTGCTTTCTTTTTAGTGTGTTTATTTGAGATTTTTCATGTCGTTTCTTTTGAGCTTTTTCAGGTTATTTCTTTCGTCCCAGGTAATATTTTCTAATCTCGGTTTTTAGAGTGGTGGCTTAAAAAGTTCAAGTTCTCTTGAAACGCATTCTGGATCTCTTCAATCCATAATGGCTGAATAAGGAGGCTAACTTCTAAACTTTGTAGACCCATTCTAACTAACTTGTTTTTGTTTGCTGACTTGTTGAACTTTGTTATTTTATGAGTGAGTTTAGTTTTGCGTAATTTAGAGTTGTTATGTGTTTTTATCTTTCTCAGTTTCGATTCAAAAAAAAAAACATTGTGGAAAAACCTGAGAATGGCAGAATATGGGGTTTTCTTAACTCTTGAAACGCATTCTCTCTAAATAAATCTGTAGTTTGTTTTGAGTTTTGTTTAAAGTGCCTTGTTTCTTGTTTTTGTTCTTTCATAATAAAGGTATATAGGCTGGAAACCTTAAGTCTGCGGGCTACTCGTCCTAAGGATTGTTGAAATATACAATCTCGACTCAGGTGTAACAACGCCACGTACCTCTTCTCTTGCATTTTATGGGCCAACGATAAGGCAATGATTGAATTAAGAATAACTCTTGGAAAATGATAAATGATGCATGGATCTGTGTGCTTGAAATGTTTATTGGTTTTCGCTTCGCTTTTGATTCCTTGCGCAACATTGAGCACTGAGCTATTATCACTGAGTTATTTGTTCACTTAGAGAAAGTTTATGTAATTTAAATGTTTCTTCAGATTTCAATGAATTCTAGAACTTGTTTGATGGTCACTCGAGGCGAAATCCTAGACTGTGAAACATTAGGGAAATGATTTAGGCCATCTTTGGATCGTTTGAGCCTTAAGAGCCAACCTTGACTAAAATTGATCCCTAGTTACCCCTTTGAGCCTCTGTAAACCTGTTTCTTTGTTAACTCACTAAAAGATTTCCTAACCTTAATTGAATTTGTTCCAAACAGTTTATCCCTTACCTATGAGCATGTAAATCATTCGCAATTACATTTTGAGCTATGTTCTGGTATTGGGAAGTTAGAGGAGATTGGATTATGCCATGAGCAATGCAAGTGAGTTTTATTATGTTTGTTAAAAAAAAAAAGAGAAAAAAAATCTGTACTTATCTTCCACGTACTTAAACATTGAGGACAATGTATTGTTTAAGTGTGGGGGAGTGGAATTGCAGTTAAAAAAAAACAAAGTGTGGGGGTGTAGTTTCTTTTGCTTTCTACAAAAAAAAAAAGAAAAAAGGAAAAAAAGAAAAAAAAAAGAGTTCGAGTGTTCTGAATAAGTTTGGGAGAGTCATTTGATGAATAAGAATGAATATTTTATGTCATGGGCTTGAGATCCACATAATATTGAATGATTTTATGTGTTTGTGGGTGATTTGAGCCTAATTATTATCCTTTATCATACCTTCACCCAAGCCAAACGTTACAAGCTTAATAATGTCCTACTTGATCCTTGGTGTTGTGCATGTCTACATTAGTGGAGAGTGACCTGAAAAGCAAGCCTATGGAGTTCATTTATACACACATCTTCAATATTAATATGATTCATTTTTATGCATAAACTCATCCGGGTTACAAGTGATTAGGTGAGAATGGCTCTACACACACACACTTGAGGAATTGAAGTGAAGCGAAACTAATATTTGAGATAAAATTGTTGATCAAGTGCATTATTTTGAAGTTTTCCTTGGATTATAATTAAGTACAATCTTTGAGGCCTATTTGCAAGTTGAAGCATTTGTGTGTTTTAATTTTTCTTTGATTCTGTTTCGGTTTAGTTTTTTTTCGTATCATTTTAGTTGCTCGAGGACTAGCAAAGTCTAAGTGTGGGGGAATTTGATAGGTGTCTATTTATGTATTACTTTTCTATCAATTCGTCCATGTTTCTTTGCTATATTCCTTGGTATTTTTATGTTTTTGTGTGGTTTTGATGTTTGTAGGAGTTTGGAGCAACTTGCACAAAAATGGAGTAAAACCCTTCATTTTCACCTCTGCTAGTCAACCATCTTCTCGGATTTAATTGTATTGATATACAATGAACCCGATAACATATTATATACCGTTGGAAAGCTCTCGAAGTCTATTTTCTGGAGAAATTTACGGTTTATAAATCCATTCAATGTACCAAAAGTTCTAATCAAAACAGTGTGGATGTATAGAAATATAATTCCACAAGTCACTGTAGCATGTTATTAAATACGGGGTACTGTAGCAAGTTACTGTAGCAGAGTATTTAAACACATTTTAGGGTTTTATTTTCATAACTTGAGCAGGGGAGAACGTGGTGGAGGCTTCATCTCTGGAATTCTTTCATCTCTGGGAGTTCTTGAAGGAGAAAGGAAGCTTGGAAAGAGGAAGAACTACAATCCAAAGAGAATTACATCAAATTTGCTAAGTTTTTCCCTTCCCTTTCATTTTCTGGAATGTCTCCATGTTGTTTTGTATTTACCACGTTCTTAAACATGTGTAACTGAATCTGAATTGGTTGAGGGTGATTTCAAAGCCCCTGATATGGTTTTTGTAAGTTGATTGTGCAGAAGTTGTTATCCAATTCTCTAATTGAATTTGCTTGTATTTTCCTATATCTAATGCTTATGATTGCTTGCTGGATTGTATTTCAAATGGCCAACTGAATATAATCTGGTTGTTGTCTATTGCTAGACTAGAAATCTTGATCGTAATTGTCTTGAATTTCTAATCCTTAGTAGCAAAATTGTGATCAGAGATTGCAATTGGAGAATACAACCTAAGTTAAATAATCCGAGCTTATGTTTTTATTGCTTAGATCAACCTATCTTTCTTATCGTAATGCATCCATTGAATTAAATTTAGAGAGCTTGTTCTAGGTTGTTTTATGGATAGAGATTAAATAAAGAGCCTGTTTTGTTTAACAACAAAGTAAGGAAAGATTGGGATAACAGAGCTTGTTGTTATCTACGGTTGGTAATTTCAATGGTGTAATTGGATGACAATTCTACAATTAATTCGCAAATCCAAATCTTGTGGTAGAGAAGGATCCCTTAACCAGGTTTCTCTCATTGATTTTTAAATCTGTTTAAATTTGCATTGTGTTATTCTTTACTTGCATTAATATTTCATCTAGTTAATCAATCAACAAAACCCCCCTCAGTTAGGTTATTGTTGCTTTCGAATAACAAATTCAATTAGAATCAATCCTCGTGGGAACGATATCTTACTCATCACTTTATTATTGTGCGACTAGTATACTTGCTAGTTTCGAACGCATCATATGGCAAGAATCCAATAAGTCCTTTGATTTACTCCTATTCTTCCAAACGTCAATTTAGCATATGCAGAGGAGAGAGCTAAGACATCAAGAAACTACATGAACAAGTTCGAGAGAAGATTTTGAAGCAAAATGAAGGTATAACCTACAGCAAAAACATCGGAAGTATGCTGAGTTCAAAGAAGGAATCTGTGGGATACAAACCTTAGAAAAAAAGGTTTCCTCCAGGCAAATTTCCAAGTTGAATCCTAGATCTGATGGACCCTTCAAAGTTTTACAACGCATTGGAGAAAATGCTTACAAAGTTGAGCTACCTGAGCATTATGGTGTTTTCCAACACATTTAATATCTCTGACCTTAGTCCTTATCTTGGTGAAAACAACAATCAAGACTCGAGGTCGAGTCTTTCTCAACCAGGGGAGCTTGACACAGGAGTGTTACAATCCATGGGATTCATGATAGATCATCAAGGGGTGCAAATTGTTACAATGGTCAGGAGTGCACATGAACCAGAATGAGGGATAATTTCGTAAAAGAACTGGTATTGCTGTGCAGAGAATTAAATGTCAAGATTTGTGGCTATAAGAGATCTTGAAGTCAGCTTTCTAACACATTTGTCAATGTGTCATTTGGAGTTGTCTGTAGGAATCTATGACTATCTCTTCACAGCTGGTTCATAGTTAATGGTGCATTAAAGTCTACTCTAGAATTTGAATTTGATTGCTTAGTTGGTTGGAATTTGAATTTCTAGCTTAGTTGGTTATGCTTTATTACCTAATGAGTTTACTTATGAGTCTTAGTTAATAAATCAGTTGTCAATGTAGTAGTTGAGCTGTAATTGTTGAAATCATTTAATTATTGTCTTTTACCTATGCTTGGAGGGTTGTTCCAAGTTATTTAAGCTCTAAAGTTGTGTATTCAAGGCAGTGAAGTTTGGAATTCGAATTTTAATGGAATTTCAGTGTTTATACTGATTTCTCTTTAACTCTGTATCTCTTGGTGGATTCCATAGAGTGGTGAGTTAGTTTTGAGCCCTGTATCCTTTGTTTACATCCTTGGGTGGTGAATTTTCTGTATCCCATTGGTGTTTACCTTGGTGGTGAGCTTGTTACCCTAGTTTGAGTGTTTATTGGGTTTCATAATCCTTGTTCCAGTCATTGGCTGAGTTGTTTATCAACTTGAAGATCCTCTCTTGATTTGTTACAATTCAGCAGCCCGGTATCACGATGCAGATTTATCGCCCCAAGATTTGAAAAAAATGAGATATGCTTTCGGCGAGGTTTGACAAAACCTACACACTTGTCTCCCACGTGAAGCATGGAAAATGGAGTTACACTTTCGGGGGGGGTTGACAAAACCCCCACACTTGTCTCCCACGTGAAGCATAAAAAATAGAGATACACTTTCGGTGGAGGTTGACAAAACCTCCACACTTGTCTCCCACGTGTACTTATGCCATAGGGTAGTCATATGGTTTGTCAAAAAGAAAACTTGAAATTAAAACAAACAAAATCAACAAACAACAACAACACAAAAACAACATTGATAATTAGATCAAACGAAACAAGAAAAAAAATTTCGACAACAACAACACACATTCAAATATACAAGTAGTTGTGATTGTGGCTCACATCTTCCTCTGGTTTTACGTCCAGTAACGGCTGAAACGCCTTCTATGAGTCGGGGATTTGCTTCCCATCCAGTTTTCTTATAAACTGGCAAACAGGGTCGTTTTTAGTCAGATTCCCTAGACTATAACACTGCAATTCATCACGAAATTGTGTCCATAGATTAAGCAATTCACGCTGAACAAGTCCACAAGAATGTGACTCGAGAGTTAACAAAACATTATCCAGCGACTCATTACTCAAACCATTCTTAATAAATGAAAGTTTATCTTCTCTATTCCTGGACGCAAAACCTAATGAACGACAAGTCTGGTTACAATTCCATCTAGCACATTTATAACATACTTGTAACCTTTTCGCTCTTCGCCTCTTGGCGTAGTAGCTCTTTCCTAGACCAGGCATGTATTTTGCGAGATTAATGTCCGGCTCACCGGACAATCTCACCTTGGCTTCGATAAGCTATCGGATATCAGCAGGCACATTTAGGAGCATCAACGCCCAAAGTCTAGTCATCCGTACTTTATAAATTTTAAACACAGCATTTTGAGGAAGTGAAGGGAAATATTTACGAAGGTTCGATAGAAAGATATCAGCATCCATTGAAGAGAAGAAAAGGAGAGATATTACCGATAATGCGATTGAGTTTGTTCTTCTCCCAGATATGCACGTTTCAAACCTTCGAACAATGGCTTCAACTCCCGTTTGAATGTTTCCTCAAGCTGTTGCACAACTGAACTCGAAGCACGGAATAATCAAATTAAACACAAGAAAAGAAAAGAAAATAGAGACACATAAAAGAAATAAAAACACAAGAGCAAATGAAAGTCAAAAAACAAACAACAAAGCAAATGAGACAAATGGCAAAGAGAGATAAAACCTGATCAATTATAATAGCCCATGAGAGGAATCTCCTCGAAACACAAAAATTGATTGTTACTACCTTCTTTTCTTTGACACAGGAGTGTTGCAATCCATGGGATTCATGATAGATCATCAAGGGGTGCAAATTGTTACAATGGTCAGGAGTTCACATAAACCAGAATGAGGGATAATTTCGTAAAAGAACTGGTATTGCTGTGCAGAGAATTAAATGTCAAGATTTGTGGCTATAAGAGATCTTGAAGTCAGCTTTCTAACACATTTGTCAATGTGTCATTTGGAGTTGTCTGCAGGAATCTATGACTATCTCTTAACAGCTGGTTCATAGTTAATGGTGCATTAAAGTCTACTATAGAATTTGAATTTGATTGCTTAGTTGGTTGGAATTTGAATTTCTAGCTTAGTTGGTTGTGCTTTTATTACCTAATGTGTTTACTTATGAGTCTTAGTCAATAATTGAGTTGTCAATGTATTAGTTGAGCCGTAATTGTTGAACACATCTAATTATTGTCTTTTACCTATGCTTGGAGGGTTGTTCCAAGTTATTTAAAGTCCCAAAGTTGTGTGTTAAAGGCAGTGAAGTTTTGAATTCGAATTTGAGTGAAATTTCAGTGTTTATACTGATTTCTCCTTAACTCTGTATCTCTTGGTGGATTCCATAGAGTGGTGAGTTAGTTTAAGCCCTGTATCCTTGGTTTACATCCTTGGGTGGTGAATTATCTGTATCCCATTGGTGTTTACTTTGGTGGTGAGCTTGTTATCCCTTTGAGCCCTGTATCCTTTGTTTACATCCTTGGGTGGTGAATTTTCTGTATCCCATTGGTGTTTACCTTGGTGGTGAGCTTGTTATCCTTTCAAAGAGTGTTTATTGGGTTTCATAATCCTTGTTCCAGTCATTGGCTGAGTTGTTTATCAACTTGAAGATCCTCTCTTGATTTGTTACAATCCAGCAGCCCGGTATCAGATTTGGTATCAGAGCCATATCTCGAAGATCCGGTATCAGATTGGTATCAGAGCCATATCTCGAAGATCCGGTATCAAATTGGTATCAGAGCCATATCTCGAAGATCCGGTATCAGATTGGTATCAGAGCTTTTGGTTCAATGGCTGGTTATACTCACAAGGCTGCTTCTACTACCCAATTACCTCCTTCTCAAAGAGATGAACGAGATTTGATCATTGAAGATCTTATGCGGCAGCTCCAACAACTCCAGCAACATTTAGTAATTCTGGAAAATAAAGAATTCGTAGTTGGAATGCATGGAGAAGTAGAAGATCAAAGTCCTTTGGACAATTATGCTAATAAAGATGAATCGGTGGAGAATGATGAAGTAGACCATGACTTCTTTGAGGATCATGGAAAACCACCAATGTTTGATGACTTTCACGAAATTGATGAAGAGATCGAGTCAGATGCACTGATCAATTTCGATAATCCAGAATTTGATGATGAAGAGGAAGTCACTTATGCAAATCGAGGTGATTCTCTCTTTCTTATTCAAAGGAGTTTGAGTATTGCCCAAGAACGAGAAGATGATTGGCTTCACAGAAATATCTTCCATAGCAGATGTTCTTCTCATGGCAAGGTGTGCAACTTTATTATTGATGGTTGCAGCTTTGAAAATGTGGTGTCTACGGAGATGATTGATAAAGTTGGCCTTCAAACAGAGAAGCATCCTCAACCCTATAAGATTTCATGGCTTCGGAAAGATAACGAGATCAAGGTAAACAAACGCTGCCTTGTTTCATTTTCTATTGGCAAGAAGTATAAAGATGAAATATGGTGTGATGTTGTTTCTATGGATGCTTGTCATTTACTTCTTGGTAGACCATGGCAGTATGATAGGAAAGTAATGCATTATAGCTATGGGAATACTTATACATTCTTTAAAGATGGGGTCAAAGTTATTTTGGGTCCTTCGAAGTTAGAATGTGTTCCTAAACCTACTAAAGGGGAGGGAAATGCTTTGCTTACCCAAACAGAATGTAGAAGAGAGTTGGAGAGGGGAAGTGAAATTTATGTGTTCTTGTTGTTAGAAGAAAATGAAGTCAGTAAAGAACTGCCTCTGGAAATGAAGTATCTTCTTGAAGAATACCATGATGTTGTTCCAGATGAGATACCACCAGGCCTTCCTCCAATGAGAGACATACAGCATTGTATTGATCTTGTTCCAGGTGCTGTGTTGCCAAATAAATCAGCCTATCAAATGAGCTCTACAGAACATGAAGAATTACAACGGCAGGTTAATGAGCTTATCATTAAAGAGTTAGTGAGGGAAAGCATGAGTCCTTGTGCTGTACCAGCTCTTTTGGTGAGTAAAAAGAAGATGGCAGAAGCTTCTATCTTATCACTTCCAAATCTAAGTAAGGGTTTTGAAGTTGAATGTGATGCTTCCAATATTGGTATTGGTGTTGTTATTAACCAAGAACGCAGACCAATTGCTTTCTTTAGTGAAAAATTGAATGCATCTCGCAAAAAGTACTCAACTTATGACAAAGAGTTGTATGCTATTTGTCGAGCTTTGAAGCATTGGAGTCAGTATCTCTTGCCAAAACCATTCATTCTATATTCTGACCATGAAGCTTTGAAGTTCATCAACAGCCAACAGAAGCTTAATGTTCGACATGCCAGATGGGTAGAGTTTCTTCAAGCTTTCAGCTTTACCATCAAGCACAAATCTGGAGTTCAAAATGTGGTGGCTGATGCATTAAGCCGAAGACATTCTTTGCTGACCTTTATGCAAGTGAATGTTGTTGGGTTTGAGGTTTTAAAAGAGCTTTACAAGGATGATCCAGATTTCGGCAAAATATGGAGTAACTGTAATGAGTTTTCATCTAACCAATTTGTTTTGCAGGATGGTTATCTACTCAAGGCAAACCAATTGTGTATTCCTCAATGTTCCTTGAGAGAATTAATCATTAATGAAGCACATGGCAGTGGCATTAGCGGTCATTTTGGGAGAGACAAAACTATTGCTATTGTGAAGGAAAACTTCTATTGGCCAAAGATGGAAAGGGATGTGATGAAGCACGTGAAGAGGTGTACAATTTGTCATGTGGCAAAAAGTCATGGGCAGAACACTGGTTTGTACACTCAATTACCTGTTCCTAATGATCCATGGGAAGATGTTAGCTTGGATTTTATGGTGGGATTACCTAGAACACAGCGAAACAAAGATTCAATCATGGTGGTGGTTGACCGATTTTCTAAAATGGCTCATTTTGTCCCCTGTAACAAGACAAATGATGCGACTCACGTGGCCGATTTGTACTTCAAGGAGATTGTGAAATTGCATGGCATTCCTAAGGCCATAGTCTCAGATCGTGACCCAAAGTTCTTATCTCATTTTTGGCATACGCTTTGGAGAAAGCTGGGGACTACACTTAACTTTAGTTCATCTCATCATCCTCAAACAGATGGACAAACTGAAGTTATCAACAGAAGCTTGGGAAATCTTTTGAGGAGTTATGTTGGTAAGAATTTACGACAATGGGATCTTGTTTTACCTCAAGTTGAGTTTGCTTACAACAGATCATCAAGTCAAACCACTGGTCATAGTCCTTTTGAGGTTGTTTATGGCAAGAATCCAATAAGTCCTTTGGATTTAGCCCTATTCCTTCTAAAACTCAATTTAGCAGTGATGCAGAGGAGAGAGCTAAGAACATCAAGAAACTACATGAACAAGTTCGAGAGAAGATTTTGAAGCAAAATGAGAAGTATAAAGCTGCAGCAAACAAACATCGGAAGTATGCTGAGTTCAAAGAAGGAGATCTAGTGTGGATACACCTTAGAAAAGAAAGGTTTCCTCCTGGCAAATATGCCAAGTTGAAGCCTAGAGCTGATGACCATTCAAAGTTTTACAACGCATTGGAGAGAATGCTTACAAAGTTGAGCTACCTGAGCATTATGGTGTTTCCAACACATTTAATATCTCTGACCTTAGTCCTTATATCTTTGGTGAAAACAACAATCAAGACTCGAGGTCGAGTCTTTCTCAACTAGGGGCTTGACACAGGAGTGTTGCAATCCATGGGATTCATGATAGATCATTCAAGGGGTGCAAATTGTTACAATGGTCAGGAGTGCACATGAACCAGAATGAGGGATAATTTCGTAAAAGAACTGGTATTGCTGTGCAGAGAATTAAATGTCAAGATTTGTGGCTATAAAAGATCTTGAAGTCAGCTTTCTAACACATTTGTCAATGTGTCATTTGGAGTTGTCTGCAGGAATCTATGACTATCTCTTCACAGCTGGTTCATAGTTAATGGTGCATTAAAGTCTACTCTAGAATTTGAATTTGATTGCTTAGTTGGTTGGAATTTGAATTTCTAGCTTAGTTGGTTGTGCTTTTATTACCTAATGTGTTTACTTATGAGTCTTAGTCAATAATTGAGTTGTCAATGTATTAGTTGAGCCGTAATTGTTGAACACATCTAATTATTGTCTTTTACCTATGCTTGGAGGGTTGTTCCAAGTTATTTAAATCCCAAAGTTGTGTGTTAAAGGCAGTGAAGTTTTGAATTCGAATTTGAGTGAAATTTCAGTGTTTATACTGATTTCTTCTTAACTCTGTATCTCTTGGTGGATTCCATAGAGTGGTGAGTTAGTTTAAGCCCTGTATCCTTGGTTACATCCTTGGGTGGTGAATTATCTGTATCCCATTGGTGTTTACTTTGGTGGTGAGCTTGTTATCCCTTTTGAGCCCCTGATACTTGTTTACACCTTGGGTGTGTGAATTTTTTATATTCCATGTGGTTTACCTGGTGGGAGCTGTTACCCTAGTTTGAGTGTTTATTGGGTTTCATAATCCTTGTTCCAGTCATTGGTTGAGTTGATAATCAACTTGAAGATCCTATCCTCATCTATTATAATCTAGCAGCCCGGTATCAGATTGGTATCAGAGCCATATCTCGAGGATCCGGTATCAGATTGGTATCAGAGCCATATCTCGAAGATCCGGTATCAGATTGGTATCAGAGCCATATCTCGAAGATCCGGTATCATTCTTTGTCTCTTTTTATTTATGTTTCAAAAACATTGGGTTGCCTCCTAATAAGCGCTTGGTTTAACGTCCTCAGCCTGACGTTACTTGCCATCACCCATCAAGATAAGCTGGCTCGTAGAGAGGTAACTCCTCGATGTCCTGCATCACTGAATTCTCATAGTAAGGCTTCAACCTGTGCCCATTCACCTTGAACACTTTGTCCGTTTTTAAGCTCTTGATTTCCACTGCACCATGAGGAAAAACATTAGTAATAACAAAAGGTCCAACCCATCGAGATCGTAACTTACCTGGAAGTAACTTGAGGCGAGAATGAAATAAAATAACTTTCTGTCCCACTTCAAAATTCTTCCTGGAGATCATTTTATCATGAAATGCCTTAGTTTTTTCCTTGTAAATTCTGGAATTCTCATAGGCATCATTTCTAAGTTCTTCCAATTCTTGCAGTTGAAGCTTCCTTTGTTCTCCAGCAGCATCCATCTCCATGTTACAAAGCTTTACTGCCCACCATGCTTTATGTTCGAGCTCCACTGGATGGTGGCATGGCTTACCGTAGACTAACCTGTACGGAGACATACCAATAGGTGTCTTGTAAGCAGTCCGGTATGCCCAAAGTGCATCATCAATCGTAGGCTCCAACTTTTCGGATCGGATTCACTGTCTTCTCTGAGAATGGATTTGGACTGCTCGATTTGAAACTTCAACTGACCACTAGTTTGTGGATGATAGCAGTAGACACTTGTGAGTGATGTTGTATTTCTTGAGCAAGGCTTCAAATGATCGGTTGCAGAAGTGTGTCCCTCTATCGCTAATCATGGCTCTTGGTGTTCCAAATCTAGCAAAAATATTAGATTTCACAAAATCTACAACAACTTTAGAATCATTAGTTCTCGTAGCTTTTGCTTCCACCCATTTAGAAACATAATCCACAGCAAGTAAAATGTAAACATTACCAAAAGATGAAGGAAAAGGACCCATGAAATCAATACCCCACACATCAAAAATCTCAACAACAAGTATAGGGGTTTGTGGCATTTGATTTTTGGTACTTAAATTACCTGTCCTTTGACAACGGTCACAAGCTTTGCAGAACAGATATGCATCTTTGAACAATGATGGCCAGTAGAATCCACCATCAAGAACTTTAAGGGCTGTTCTTTTTGGTCCGAAATGACCTCCACATGCATAAGAATGACAGAAGGTTAAAATTGAATTAAAATCAGATTCAGAAATGCACCTTCTTATCACTTGGTCAGAACAATGCTTCCATAAGTGCGGATCATCCCATATGTAATACTTGGCAATGTTCTTGATCTTGTCTCTTTGAGCTCGAGTCAAGTCATGTGGTAGCTTCTTGGTAACTAAGTAGTTGACAATATCTGCATGATAAGTGTCTATTTATATATCATTTTCATATCAATTCGTCCATGTTTCTTTGCTATATTCCTTGGTATTTTATGTTTTTGTGTGGTTTTGATATTTGTAGGAGTTTTGGAGCAACTTGCACAAAAATGGAGTAAAACCCTTCATTTTCACCTCTGCTAGTCAACCATCTTCTCGGATTTAATTGTAATTGATATACAATGAACCCGATGACATATCATATACCGTTGAAAAGCTCTCGAAGTCTACTTTTTGGGGAAATTTACGGTTTATGAATCCATTCAGTGTACCGAAAGTTGTAATCAAAACAGTGTAAGAAGTGTAGAAATGTGATTCCACACATCACTGTAGCATGTATAATACGGGACACTGTAGCACTTACTGTAGCAGAGTATTTAAACACATTTTAGGGTTTTATTTTCAGAATTTGAAGAGGGGAGAACGTGGTGGAGGCTCAAGCTCTGGAATTCTTTCATCTCTTGGAGTTCTTGAAGGAGAAAGGAAGCTTGGAAAGAGGAAGAACTACAATCCAAAGAGAATTACATCAAATTTGCTAAGTTTTTCCCTTCCCTTGCATTTTCTGGAATGTCTCCATGTTGTATTGTATTTACCACGTTCTTAAACATGTGTAACTGAATCTGAATTGGGTGAGGGTGATTTCAAAGCCCCTGATATGGTTTTTGTAAGTTGATTGTGCAAGAAGTTGTTATCCAATTTTCTAATTGAAGTTGCTTGTATTTTTCCATGTCTAATGCTTATGATTGCTTGCTGGATTGTATTTGGGTGGCCAACTGAATATAATCTGGATATTGTCTATTGCTAGACTAGAAATCTTGATCCGTAATTGTCTTGAATTTCTAATCATTAGTAGCAAAATTGTGATCAGAGTTTACAATTGGAGAATATAACCTAAGTTAAATAATCCGAGCTTGTGTGTTTATTGCTTAGATCAACCTATCTTTCTTATCATAATGCATCCATTGAATTAAATTTAGAGAGCTTGTTCTAGGTAATGGATAGAGATTAAATAAAGAGCCTGTTTTATTTAACAACAAAGTAAGGAAAGATTGGGATAACAGAGCTTGTTTTTAGCTACGGTTGATAATTTCAATGGTGTAATTGGATGACAATTCTATGATTAATTAGCAAATCCATATCTTGTGGCAGAGAAGGATCCCTTAACCAGATTTCTCTCATTGATTTTTCATTCGAATTAACTTTCTGTTTTGTTATTCTTCGTTTGCATTATTGATAGGTGTCTATTTATGTATTACTTTTATATCAATTCGTCCATGTTTCTTTGCTATATTACTTGGTATTTTTATGTTTTTGTGTGGTTTTGATGTTTGTAGGAGTTTTGGAGCAACTTGCACAAAAATGGAGTAAAACCCTTCATTTTCACCTCTGCTAGTCAAGGATCTTCTCGGATTTAATTGTATTGATATACAATGAACCCGATGACATGTTATATACCGTTGGAAAGCTCTCGAAGTCTATTTTCTGGAGACATTTACGGTTTATAAATCCATTCAGTGTACCAAAAGTTGTAATCAAAACAGTGTGAGATGTATAGAAATATAATTCCACAAGCCACTGTAGCATGTATAATACGGGGCACTGTAGCAAGTCACTGTAGCAGAGTATTTAAACACATTTTAGGGTTTTATTTTCATAAACTGAAGAGGGGAGAACGTGGAGGAGGCTGCATCTTTGGATTTCTCTCATCTCTTGGAGTTCTTGAAGGAGATTGAAGGCTTGGAAAGATGAAGAACTACAATCTTGAGAGATTTTCATCAAATTTGCTAAGTTTTCCCTTTTCCTTCCATTTTCTGGAATGTCTCCATATTGTATTGTATTTGTATTGTATCTGAATATGTGTAACTAAATCTGAATTGGTTGAGGGTGATTTCAAAGCTCTTGATATGGTTTTTATGAATTGATTGTGTAAGAAATTGTTATCCAATTCTCTAATTGAAGTTGCTTGTATTTTCCCATATCTAATGCTTATGATTGCTTACTGATTGTATTTGGAATGGCCAACTGAATATATTTTGTTGTTGTCTATTGCTAGATTAGAAATCTTGATCCGTAATTGTCATGAATTTCCAATCATTATTAGCAAAATTGTGATCAGAGATTGCAATTGGAAAATACAACCTAGGTTAAATAATCCGAACTTGTGTGATTATTGCTTAGATCAACCTATCTTTCTCATCGTAATGCTTCTATTGAATTAAACTTAGAGAGCTTGTTCTAGGTTGTTTAATGGATAGAGATTAAATAAAGCGCTTGTTTTATTTAACAACAAAGTAAGGAAAGATTGGGATAACAGAGCTTGTTGTTATCTACGGTTGATAACTTCAATGCTGTAATTGGATTACAATTCTATGTTAATTCACAAATTCATATCTTGTGTCAGAGAAAGAACCCTTAACCAAGTGTCTCTCATTGAATTTTCAATTCATTTAATATTGTGTTGTGTTATTCTCTATTTGCCTTCGTATTCAGTTTAATTAATCATTCAACAAAACCCCCCATATTTAGTTTATTGTTGCTGAAAATAACAAATTTAATTAGAATCAATCCTCGTGGGAACGATATCTCACTCATCACTTTATTACTTGTGGACTAGTATACTTGCTAGTTTCGAACGCATCAAGTTTTTGGCGCCGTTGACGGGGATTGATTTTCTTATCGATTTGTTATTTTGTTTTCATTGTTGATTCATATTTTTGTTTGTTTTTCTTTTTTGATTGTTTGTGTTTAGCCAACATGGCAGTAAACTTCCATCAATTCAGTAGCAGATTTGAGCCACAAGTACCATGGAGAGTAAATGAGGTAAGCACTCCGAACATTGAACAACAACTTTCTGAGCTAACCTCTCTTGTGAAAAACATGGCTGTAGGAGATATGCAAAAATCTTATGAATGTGGGGTATATTCTACGATGGAGCATCCAATCGACATGTATCCAACTTTACAAGAAGAATATATGGAATAAGCCAATGCCATGGGTGGATTTCCAGGACAAACGAGGCAATGGTATGATCTTTTCTCTAGCACTTACAATGCTGGATGGGAAGATCAACATAATTTCAGCTACCGGAATCATCAACCAATCACTCCAAATGTGATACCAAATCGGCCACAAGGTTTCAATCAACCTAGAGTGCAGCAACCTTTTCAAATGCAACTGATGCATTCGAAACTAGCAAGTATACTAGTCGCACAAGTAATAAAGTGATAAGTAAGATATCGTTCCCACGAGGATTGATTCTAATTGAATTTGTTATTCGAAAGCAACAATAAACTAAATGAGAGGGTTTTGTTGATTGATTAACTAGATGAAATATTAATGCAATTAAAGAATAACAAAACAGAAAGTTAATTTGAGTGAAAACTCAATGACAGAAACCTGGTTAAGGGATCCTTCTTTGCCACAAGATATGGATTTGCTAATTAATCATAGAATTGTCATCCAATTACACCATTGAAAGTATCAACAGTAGATAACAACAAGCTCTGTTATCCCAATCTTTCCTTACTTTGTTGTTAAATAAAACAGGCTCTTTATTTAATCTCTATACATTAAACAACCTAGAACAAGCTCTCTAAATTTAATTCAATGGATGCATTACAATAAGAAAGATAGGTTGATCTAAGCAATAAACACACAAGCTCGGACTATTTAACTTAGGTTATATTCTCCAATTGTAATCTCTGATCACAATTTTGCTACTAATGATTAGAAATTCAAGACAATTACGGATCAAGATTCTAGTCTAGCAATAAATCACAACCAGATTATATTCAGTTGGCCACTCAAATACAATCAGCAAGCAATCATAAGCATTAAATATGGGAGAATACAAGCAACTTCAATTAGAGAATTGGATAACAATTCCTTACACAATCAACTTACAAAAAACCATATCAGGGGCTTTGAAATCACCCTCAACCAATTCAGATTTAGTTACACATGTTTAAGAACGTGGTAAATACAATACAACATGGAGATATTCCAGAAAATGAAAGGGAAGGGAAAAACTTAGCAAATTTGATGTAATTCTCTTTGGATTGTAGTTCTTCCTCTTTCAAGCTTCCTTTCTCCTTCAAGAACTCCAAGAGATGAAAGAATTCCAGAGCTGAAGCCTCCACCACGTTCTCCCCTCTTCAAGTTATCAAAATAAAACCCTAAAATGTGTTTAAATACTCTGCGACAGTGACTTGCTACAGTGCCCCGTATTATACATGCTACAGTGCTTGTGGAATTATATTTCTATACATCTCACACTGTTTTGATTACAACTTTTGGTACACTGAATGGATTTATAAGCCGTAAATTTCTCCAGAAAATAGACTTCGAGAGCTTTCCAACGGTATATAACATGTCATCGGGTTCATTGTATATCAATACAATTAAATCCGAGAAGATCACTGACTAGCAGAGGTGAAAATGAAGGGTTTTACTCCATTTTTGTGCAAGTTGCTCCAAAAATCCTACAAACATCAAAACCACACAAAAACATAAAAATACCAAGGAATATAGCAAAGAAACATGGACGAATTGATATAAAAGTAATACGTAAATAGACACCTATCAACTTCCCCCACACTTAGACTTTGCTAGTCCTCGAGCAACTAAAATGATACGAAACAAAACTAAACCGAAACAGAATCAGAGAAAAATTAAAACACACCAATGCTTCAACTTGCAAATAGGCCTCAAAGATTGGACTTAATTATAACCCAAGGAAAACTTCAAAATAATGCACTTGATCAAGAATTTTATCTCAAAGATTAGTTTCGCTTCACTTCAATTCCTCAAGTGTTTGTGTGTAGAGCCATTCTCACCTAATCACTTGTAACCCAGATGAGTTTATGCATAAAAATGAATCATATTTAATATTGAAGATGTGTGTATAAAGGAACTCCATAGGCCTGCTTTTCAAGTCACTCTCCACTAATGTAGACATGCACAACACCTAAGATCAAGTAGGACTTTATTAAGCTTGTAACGTTTGGCTTGGGTGAAGGTATGATAAAGGATAATAATTTAGCTCATATCACCCACAAACACATAAATCATTGAAGACTATGTAGAGCTCAAACCCTATAACACAACTTCATTTCAATTCACCAGGTTACACCCCCAAACTTATTTAGAACACTCAATCAATCTTTTTTTTTTTTTCAGAAAACAAAAGAAAACTACACCCCCACACTTTGTTGTTTCATTCTTTTAAGAACACTTAAGGGTATAGATCTCTTATTCTTCTTCTTTTGTTCTCTTTTTTTTTTTCTTTCTTTTTCTTTCTTTTTTTTTTTTATTTTATTACACTTCCCATCCCCCACACTTAAACAACACATTGTCCTCAATGTGTAAGTATGTGGACGATAAGTACAGATTGGCTTTTTTTTTCTGTTTTTCTTTTTTTTTTTTTCCAAACACAATGGAACTCACTTGTATTGCTCATGATACATCCCAACCTCCTCTAACTTCCCAAAACAGAACATAGCTCAGAATTTAATTGTGAATGATCTACATGCTTATAGGTAAGGGATTAACTGTTTGGAACAAAATCATTTTAGGTTAGGAAATCTTTTAGTGAGTTAAACAAAGAAAAAAAGGATTACAGAGGCCAAAGGGTAACTAGGGATCAATTTCTGTCAAGGTTGGCTATGAAAGCTAACACGGTCCAAAGATGGCCTAAATCATTTCCCTAATGTTGCACAGTCTAGGATTTCGCCTCGAGTGACCATCAAACAAGTTCTAGAATTCATTGAATCTGGAGAAACACTTAAATTACATAAACTTTCTCTAAGTGAACAAATAACTCAGTGATAATAGCTCAGTGCTCAATGTTGCGCAAGGAATCAAAAGCAAAGCGAAAAACAATAAACATTTCAAGCACACAGATCCATGCATCATTTATCATTTTCCAAGAGTTATTCTTAATTCAATCATTATCTTATCATCGACCCACAAAACATGCAAGGAAAAGAGAGTACGTGGGCGTTTGTACACCTGAGTCAAGATTGTAATTCAACAATCCTCTAGGACAGTAGCCGCAGACTTAAGGTTTCAGCTATATACCTTTATTATGAAAGAACAAAACAAGAAACAAGACACTTCAAACAACATGAAATAAACAAACTACAGATTTATTAAGAGAGAATGCGTTTCAAGAGTTAAGAAAACCCCATAATCT
Organism: Boswellia sacra; assembly: GCA_013180625.2. Taxonomy (NCBI): domain Eukaryota; kingdom Viridiplantae; phylum Streptophyta; class Magnoliopsida; order Sapindales; family Burseraceae; genus Boswellia; species Boswellia sacra. Next base: position 924 of record SNVD02007404.1, on the reverse strand, counting down.
GCCATTCTCAGGTTTTTCCACAATGTTTTTTTTTTCGAATCGAAACTGGTAAAAACAAAAACACACAACTCCAAATTACATAAAACTAAAACTTACTCAGAAAATAATAAAGTCCAACAAATCAGCAAACACAAACAAGTCAGTTAGAATGGGTTTAAAAAGTTTAGAAGTTAGCCTCCTTATTCAGCCATTATGGATTAAAGAAATCCAGATTAAATGGGGGTGTTTCAAGAGAACTGAACTTTTAAGCCACACTCTAAAGCCAAGATTAGAAAAATATGGACAAAAGAAACAACCTGAAAAAAAACTCAAATAAACACAATAAAAACAAAGCAAATGAAAACAAAAAGCAAACCAGCAAATAGAGATTACAGATGGAGTGTTAAATCCAGTTTACGACTTCTATGCCTTCCCAAACCAATCAATCCGAGCTGTTGTTGGATCAGCGCGAATAGACGAATTCTTGTAGTTTGAATTTTAACTACTCCGTTGAAGCTGTAACCAGGATTTGCCTCGCCGACTGTGAGATGAAGTTTTTTTCTACTGCTTGATCAAGAAAAGACAACAACCCATCAAAAAAATTATTGACATTTAACAAACCAATGGGTTTCCGATGGATGTTTAGCTGTGCCCAAGAGGTTATTTGAAATATCTCCTCTAATGTACCATAACCACCCGGCAAAGCTATAAATGCATCGGACTTAACAACCATATGTGCAATACGATTATGCATACTAGAGACCTGTAACTCTTCCCCGATTGTGTTGCCTACGATATCTCGTACAGCTAATGGTTTAGGGATAATGCCGAGAACTTTGCTCCTCCTAGGGATGCAGCTGTTGACACACACCCCATTAACCCAAGACTACCCCCTCCATAAATCAAATGAATACCCCTCGCAGCTAATGTCTTACCAAGATCAAG
>SNVD02007400.1:0-29433 GCA_013180625.2 Boswellia sacra | reverse complement strand
CACTGTAGCAAGTTACTGTAGCAGAGTATTTAAACACATTTTAGGGTTTTATTCTCATAACTTGAAGAGGGGAAAACGTGGGAGGAGGCTGCATTTCTGGATTTCTCTCATCCCTTGGAGTTCTTGAAGGAGAAATAAGATTTTGAAAGAGGAGGAACTACAATTCCAAGAAGATTCATCTACAAAGAAGATTTTCAAAGAATTTGCTAAGTTCTTTCTTCCTTTTCAATTCTGGAATTTCTCTGTATTGTATTTGTTATTCTGATTGAATATGTGTAACTAAATCTGAATTGGTTGAGGGTGATTTCAAAGCCCTTGATATGGATTTTGTGAGTTGATTGGGTAAGAAATTGTTATCCAATTCTCTAATTGAAGTTGCTTGTATTTTCCCATATCTAATGCTTATGATTGCTTACTGATTGTATTTGGAATGGCCAACTGAATATTATATGTTGTTGTCTATTGCTAGATTAGAAATCTTGATCCGTAATTGTCATGAATTTCCAATCATTAGTAGCAAAATTGTGATCAGAGATTGCAATTGGAAAATAAAACCTAGGTTAAATAATCTGAACTTGTGTGATTATTGCTTAGATCAACCTATCTTTCTCATCGTAATGCTTCCATTGAATTAAACTTAGAGAGCTTGTTTAGGTTGTTTAATGGATAGAGATTAAATAAAGAGCTTGTTTTATTAACACAAAGTAAGGAAAGTTGGGAGAAACAGATGCTTGTTGTATCTACGGTTGAAACCAATGACTGTAATTGGATTACAATTCTATGTTAAATCACAAATTCATATCTTGTGGCAGAAATGAACTCTAAACCAAAGTGTCTCTCATTGATTTTTCACTCCATTTAACTTCTGTTTTGTTATTCTTAATTTGCATTCTTATTTCATTTAGTTAATCATTCAACAAAACCCCCCCTGTTTAGTTTATTATTGCTGGAAAATAACAAATTCAATTAGAATCAATCCTTGTGGGAACGATATCTACTTATCACTTTATTACTTGTGCGACTAGTATACTTGCTAGTTTCGAACGCATCAATGTGCTAGATGGAATTGTAACCAGACTTGTCAGTCATTAGGTTTTGTGTCCAGGAATAGAGAAGATAAACTTTCGTTTATTAAGAATGGTGTGAGTAATGAGTCTCTGGATAATGTCTTATTAACTCTTAAGTCACATTCTTGTGGACTTTTTCAGCGTGAATTGCTTAATCTATGGACACAATTTTGTGATGAATTGCAGTGTTATAGTCTTGGGAATCTAACTAAAAATGACCATGTTTGCCAATTTATAAGAAAACTGGATGGGAAGCAATTCCCCGACCCATATAAGGCGTTTCAGCCGTTATTGGACGTAAAACTAGAGAAAGATGTGAGCCACGATCACAACTATTTGTACATTTGAATGTGTGTTATTATTGTTGAATTTTATTTTTTCTTGTTTTGTTGGATTTGATTATTAGTGTTGTCTTTGTGTTGTTATTGTTTGTTGATTTTGTTTGTTTTAACTTCAAATTTTCCTTTTTGACAAACCATATGACTACCCCATGATATCAGCACACATGGGAGACAAGTGTGGAGGTTTCGTCAACCCCCGCCGAAAGTAAATCTCCATCTTTCATGTTTCACGTGGGAGACAAGTGTGGAGGTTTTGTCAACCTCCACCGAAAGCATATCTAATTTTTTCAAATCTTGGGGCGATAAATATACATCGAGCAACCCCCTCCGTAATCATATCCCCATGTGTCAAAATCTAAGAGTTTTACATGTGCATTTATCCATTCTCCATATTTTCAAATGTCATTTTATAACCTCTTTTTCCCTTGAAGAACACAACACCTAACGTGCATCATTGTCTTACACAAGGTTGGAGCATTTGTAGAAATGGAGAAAACACCAATTCGGCGATTCTAAAATATATGCGTATTTTGTGGATCTCAATTTGGTAAAGATTGAGAGTTTACAACAGCAGTTCTTGATCTTGGTAGGGTATTAGCTAAGAGGGATATTCACTTGATTTATGGAGCGGGTAGTCTTGGGTTAATGGGGTGTGTGTTGACAGCTGCATCCTTGGGAGGGAGCAAAGTTTTTGCCATTATCCCTAAACCATTAGCTGTATGAGATATCATAGGTAACATAATGGGGGAAGAGTTACAGGTCTCTAGCATGCATGAGCGTATTGCACATATGGTAATTAAATCTGATGCATTTATAGCTTTGCCCGGTCGTTATGGTACATTAGAGAAAATATTTGAAATCACCTCTTGGGCACAGCTAAATATCCATCAAAAACCCATTGGTTTGTTAAATGTCAATAATTTCTTTGATGGTTTGTTGTCTTTTCTTGATCAAACTGTAGAACAAAACTTCATCTCACAGTCGACGAGGCAAATCCTGGTTACAGCTTCCGCTACAGGGGAGTTAATTGACAAACTACAAGAATTCGTCTATTCGCCTGATCCAATAATAGCTCGGATAGATTGGTTTACGGAGGGTAATAAAAGACGTAAACTGGATTTAATGCTCCATCTGTAATCTTTATCTGCTGGTTTGCTTCACTTTTGTTTGCTTTCTTTTTATTGTGTTTATTTGAGATTTTTCATGTTATTTCTTTTGAGATTTTTTAGGATATTTCTTTCACTCTTGAAATGCATTCTGGATCTCTTCAATCCATAATGGCTAAATAAGGAGACTAACTTCTAAACTTTTTAGACCCATTCTAACTAACTTGTTTTTTTTTTTTTTGCTGACTGTTGGACTTTGTTATTTTATGAGTACATTTAGTTTTATGTGATTGAGAGTTGTTATGTGTTTTTTTATTTTTATTTTGTCTTTATCAGTTCCGATTCAAAAAAAATTTGTGGAAAGACTTGAGAATGACATAATATGTGGTTTCTTTAATCCTTGAAACGCATTCTACTTAAATAAATTTGTAGTTAGTTTATTTTTTGTTGTTTGAAGTGTCTTATTTCTTGTTTTGTTCATTCATAATAAATGTATATAGGCTGGAAACCTTAAGTCTGCGGGCTATTGGTCCTAAGGATTGTTGAAATATACAATCTTGACTCACGTGTAACAATGCCACATACCTCTTTTCTTGTATTTTGTGGGCCAATGATAAGGCAATGATTAAATTGAGAATAACTCTTGAAAAATGATAAATGATGCATGGATATGTGTGCTTGAAATGTTTATTAGTTTTTCCTTTGTCTTTGATTCCTTGCGCAACATTGAGCACTGAGCCATTATCACTGAGTTATTTGTTTACTAACTTAATATTATAGGTGTTTATTTATGTATTACCTTCACATCAATTCGTCTATGTTTCTTTGCTATATTCCTTGGTATTTTTATGTTTTTGTGTGGTTTTGATGTTTGTAGGAGTTTTGGAGCAACTTACACAAAAATGGAGTAAAACCCTTCTTTTTCACCTCTGCTAGTTAATCATCTTCTCGGATTTAATTGTATTGATATACAATGAACCCGATGACATATTGTATACCGTTGGAAAGCTCTCGAAGTCTATTTTCTAGAGAAATTTACAGTTCATGAATTCATTCAGTGTACCAAAAGTTATAATTAAAACAGTGTGAGAAGTGTAGAAAAATAATTTCACAAATCTCTGTAGCATGTATAATACAGGGCACTGTAGCAGAGTATATAAACACATTTTAGGGTTTTATTTTGAACTTGAAGAGGGGAGAACGTAGAGGAGGCTGCATCTTTGGATTTCTCTCATCTCTCAGAGTTCTTGAAGGAGATTGAAGGCTGGAAAGAGGAAGAACTATAAATCCTAAGAGATTTAATCAGATTTGCCAAGTTTTTCATTTCCCTTTCATTTTCTGGAATTGCTATGTATTGTATTGTATTTGTATTGTGTCTGAATATGTGTAACTAAATCTGAATTGGTTGAAGGTGATTTCAAAGCCCTTGATATAGTGTTTGTGAGTTGAATGTGCAAGAAATTATTATCCAATTCTCTAATTGAAGTTGCTTGTATTTTCCCATGTTTAATGCTTATGATTACTTGCTGATTATATTTGGGTGGCTAACTGAATATAATCTGGATATTGTCTATTGCTAGATTAGAAATCTTGATCCGTAATTGTCTTGAATTTCTAATCATTAGTAGCAAAATTGTGATCAGAGATTGCAATTGGAGAATATAACCTAAGTTAAATATATTACTTGCATATCAACCTGTCTTTCTTTTCGTAATGCATCCATTGAATTAAATTTATAGAGCTTGTTCTAGGTTGTTTAATGTATAGAGATTAAATAAAGAGTCTGTTTTATTTAACAACAAAGTAAGGAAAGATTGGGATAACAGAGCTTGTTGTTATCTACGGTTGATAATTTCAATGGTGTAATTGGATGACAATTCTAGAATTAATTCACAAATCCGTATCTTGTGGTGGAGAATGATCCCTTGACCAGATTTCTGTCATTGATTAATTCCCATTTTAATTAAGTTTGCATTGTGTTATTCATTAATTACCGTCGTATTCAGTTTTTCATCTAGTTAATCAAACAACAAAAACCCCCATTTAGTTAATTGTTGCTGGAAATAACAAATTCAATTAGAATCAATCCTCGTGGGAACGATATCTTACTTATCACTTTATTAGTTGTGCAACTAGTATACTTGCTAGTTTCGAACGCGTCAAGTTTTTGGCACCGTTGCCGGGAGATTGATTTTCTAATCGATTTGTTATTTTGTTTTCATTGTTGATTCGTTTTTTTTTTTTTTTCTTTTCTGATTGTTTGTGTTTAGGCGACATGGCAGTAAACTTCCAACAATTCAGTAGCCGATTTGAGCCACAAATACATTAGAGAGTAAATGAGGTAAGCACTCCGAATATTGAACAACAACTTTCTAAGCTAACCTCTCTTGCGGAAAACATGGTTGTAGGGCATATGCAGAAATCTTATGCATGTGGGGTATATTCTACCGTGGAACATCCAATGGACATGTATCCAACTTTACAAGATAAAATGAGAGATTGAATGTTCTGAATAAGTTTGGGAGAGTAACCGGGTGAATTGAAATAAGTTGTGTTATAAAGGTTGAGCTCCACATAGTCTTGAATGATTTATGTGTTTGTAGGTGATTTGATCCAAATTATTATCCTTTATCATACCTTCACCCAAGCCAAACGTTACAAGCTTAATAAAGCCCTACTTGATCCTTGATGTTGTGCTTGTCTACATTAGTGGAGAGTGACTTGAAAAGCAGGCATATGGAGTTCATTTATACACACATCTTCACTATTAAATATGATTCATTTTTAAGCATAAACTCATCCGGGTTACAAGGGATTAGGTGAGAATGGTCTACAGTAAGTGTCTATTTATGTATTCTTTTATATCAATTCGTCCATGTTTCTTTGCTATATTCCGTGGTATTTTTATGTTTTTGTGTGTTTTGATGTTTGTAGGAGTTTTGGAGCACTTGCACAAAAATGGAGTAAAACCCTTCATTTTCACCTCTGCTAGTCAGTGATCTTCTCGGATTTAATTGTATTGATATACAAAGAACCCGATGACATGTTATATACCGTTGGAAAGCTCTCGAAGTCTATTTTCTGGAGAAATTTACGGTTTATAAATCCATTCAGGGTACCAAAAGTTGTAATCAAAACAGTGTAAGGTAAGAAGTTAGAAAATGTAATTCCAACATCACTTGTAGCATGTATAATACGGGGACACTGTAGCACATTACTGTAGCAGAGTATTTAAACACATTTTAGGGTTTTATTTCATAACTTGAAGAGGGGAGAACGTGGAGGAGGCTGCATCTTTGGATTTCTCTCATCTCTTGGAGTTCTTGCAGGAGATTGAAGGCTTGGAAAGAGGAAGAACTACAATCTTGAGAGATTTTCATCAAATTTGCTAAGTTTTCCCTTTCCCTTTCATTTTCTGAATGTCTCCATATTGTATTGTATTTGTATTCCTGTCTGAACTCTTAGCTAAATCTGAATTGGTTTGAGGGTGATTCAAAGCCCTTGATATGGATTTGTGAATTGATTGTGCAAGGAATTTTTATCAATTCTCTAATGAAGTTGCTTGTATTTTCCCATGTTTAATGCTTATGATTGCTTGACTGGATTGTATGGGGTGGCCAAATGAATATAATCTGGTTGTTGTCTATTGCTAGAGTAGAAATCTTGATCCGTAATTGTCTTGAATTTCTAATCCTTAGTAGCAAAATTGTGATCAGAAATTGCAATTGGAGAATACAACCTAAGTTAAATAATCCGAGCTTGTGTGTTTATTGCTTAGATCAACCTATCTTTCTTATCGTAATGCATCCATTGAATTAAATTAAGAGAGCTTGTTCTAGGTTGTTTAATGGATAGAGATTAAATAAAGAGCCTGTTTTATTTAACAACAAAGTAAGGAAAGATTGGGATAACAGAGCTTGTTGTTATCTACGGTTGATAATTTCAATGGTGTAATTGGATGACAATTATATGATTAATTTGCAAATCCATATCTTGTGGTAAAGAATAATCCCTTAACCAGATTTCTTTCATTGTGTATCTCTCAATTGATTTAACATTGCATTGTATTATTCTTCATTTGCTTTCGTATTGAGTTTAGTTAATCAATCAACAAAAACCCCCATTTATTCTGTTTTCGCTTTCGAATAACAAATTTAATTAGAATTAATCCTCGTGGGAACGATATCTTACTCTTTACTTTATTACTTGTGCGACTAGTATACTTGCTAGTTTCGAACGCATCAAGTTTTTGGCGCCGTTGCCGGGGATTGATTTTCTAATCGATTTGTTCTTTTGTTTTCATTGTTGATTCATATTTTCTTTGTTTTTCTTTTCTGATTGTTTGTGTTTAGACAACATGGCAGGAAACTTCTATCAATTCAGTAGCAGATTTGAGCCACAAGTACCATGGAGAGTAAATGAGGTAAGCACTCCGAACATTGAACAACAACTTTCTGAGCTAACCTCTCCTGTGGAAAACATGGCTGTAGGAGATATGCAAAAATCTTATGAATGTGGGATATATTCTACGATGGAGCATCCAATCGACATGTATCCAACTTTACAATAAGAATATATGGAAAAAGCCAATGCCATGGGTGGATTTCCAGGACAAACGAGGCAATGGTATGATCCTTTCTCTAGCACTTACAATGCTGGATGTGAAGATCAACATAATTTTAGTTACTGGAATCATCAAACAATCACTCCAAATGTGATACCAAATCGGCCACAAAGTTTCAATCAACCTAGAGTGCAGCAACCATTTCAAATGCAACCACCACCAATGCCACATCCAGCACCGCAACCAGCTTCGCAAAACTCAGGTATGTGTCTCGAAGATATTGTTAATGCACTTGCCACTAACACAATGCAATTCCAGCAGGAAACTGGGGCAAGTATCCAAAACCTGGCAAATCAAATGGGACAATTGGCTACTAGCATGAGCAAATTCGAGGGCAAAGACTCAGAAAAATTATCTTCTCAAACGGTGATCAATCCAAGCAAGACTGCTAGTGCGATAACTTTGCGAAGTGGAGAGCAATTAGATGTCTTACTGGGAAAATCACAAACTGATGAAGGAGATGACACCACATCCACCATGAACAAAACATTGAATTCTCAGGTAAATCCTATAACCCCCATTCCTTCATATGTTTCTCCTCCACCTTTTCCTAGTAGATTTGTAAAATCGAAGAAGGAGGAACAAGAACAGAAAATCCTGGAAACTTTTCACAAAATCGAGGTGAGTATACCACCTGTCTCTTATACACATCTAGATGTGTATAAGAGACAGGGTTACAAGTGATTAGGTGAGAATGGCTCTACACACACACACTTGAGGAATTGAAGTGAAGCGAAACTAATATTTGAGATAAAATTGTTGATCAAGTGCATTATTTTGAAGTTTTTCTTGGGTTATAATTAAGTACAATCTTTGAGGCCTATTTGCAAGTTGAAGCATTTGTGTGTTTTAATTTTTCTTTGCTTCTATTTCGGTTTAGTTTTGTTTCATATCGTTGTAGTTGCTCGAGGACTAGCAAAGTATAAGTGTGGAGGAATTTGATAGATGTTTATTTATGTATTACTTGCATATCAATTCGTCTATATTTCTTTGCTATATTCCCTTGTATTTTTATATTTTTGTGTGGTTTTGATGTTTGTAGGAGTTTTGGAGCAACTTACACAAAAATAGAGTAAAACCCTTCTTTTTCACCTCTGCTAGTCAACCATCTTCTCGGATTTAATTGTATTGATATACAATAAACCCGATGACATGTTGTATACCGTTGGAAAGCTCTCGAACTCTATTTTCTAGAGAAATTTACGGTTCATGAATTCATTCAGTGTACCAAAAGTTATAATCAAAACAGTGTGAGAAGTGTAGAAATATAATTTCACAAATATCTGTAGCATGTATAATACGGGGCACTTAGTAGGTTAACTGAGAATAGTATATAAACAACATTTTAGTGTTGTATTTGAACTTGTGATAAGTGTCTATTTATATATCAGTTTCATATCAATTCGTACATGTTTCTTTGCTATATTCCTTGGTATTTTTATGTTTTTGTGTGGTTTTGATGTTTGTAGGAGTTTTGGAGCAACTTGCACAAAAATGGAGTAAAACCCTTCATTTTCACCTCTGCTAGTCAACCATCTTCTCGGATTGAATTGTATTGATATACAATGAACCCGATGACATATCATATACCGTTGAAAACTCTCGAAGTCTACTTTTTGGAGAAATTTACGGTTTATGAATCCATTCAGTGTACCAAAAGTTGTAATCAAAACAGTGTGAGAAGTGTAGAAATGTAATTCCACACATCACTGTACCATGTATAATACGGGACACTGAATGGATATGATATGTTTGTAGGAGTTTTGGAGCAACTTACACAAAAATGGAGTAAAACCCTTCTTTTTCACCTCTGCTAGTCAACCATCTTCTCGGATTTAATTGTATTGATATACAATAAACCCGATGACATGTTGTATACCGTTGGAAAGCTCTCGAAGTCTATTTTCTAGAGAAATTTACGGTTCATGAATTCATTCAGTGTACCAAAAGTTATAATCAAAACAGTGTGAGAAGTGTAGAAATATAATTTCACAAATCTCTGTAGCATGTATAATACGGGGCACTGTAGCAGGTTACTGTATTCCTTGGTATTTTTATGTTTTGTGTGGTTTTGATGTTTGTAGGAGTTTTGGAGCAACTTGTACAAAAATGGAGTAAAACCCTTCATTTTCACCTCTGATAGTCAACCATCTTCTCGGATTTAATTGTATTGATATACAATGAACCTGATGACATGTTATATACCGTTGGAAAGCTCTCGAAGTCTATTTTCTAGAGAAATTTACGATTTATAAATCCATTCGGTGTACCAAAAGTTGTAATCAAAACAGTGTGAGAAGTATAGAAATGTAATTCCACAAATCAATGTAGCATGTATAATACGGGACACTGTAGCAGGTACTGTAGCAGAGTATTTGAACACATTTTAGGGTTTTATTTTCATAACTTGAAGAGGGAAAAACGTGGGAGGAGGCTGCATTTCTGGATTTCTCTCATCCCTTGGAGTTCTTGAAAGAGAAAGAAGATTTTGAAAGGGAGGAACTACAATTCCAAGAAGATTCATCTACAAAGGAGATTTTCAAAGGATTTGCTAAGTTTTTTCTTTCCTTTTCAATTCTGGAATTTCTCTGTATTGTATTTATGTTGTTCTTAAACATGTGTAACTGAATCTGAATTGGTTGATGATGCGTTTGAAACTAGCAAGTATACTAGTCGCACAAGTAATAAAGTGATAAGTAAGATATCGTTCCCACGAGGATTGAATCTAATTGAATTTGTTATTTCCAACAACAATTAACTAAATGGGGGGTTTTATTGGTTGATTAACTAAATGAAATATTAATGTAAATGCACAATAACACAACACAAGTAAAATGGAGTGAAAAATCAATGAGAGACACTTGGTTAAGGGTTCTTTCTCTGCCACAAGATATGAATTTGTGAATTAACATAGAATTGTCATCCAATTACAGCATTGAAGTTATCAACCGTAGATAACAACAAGCTCTGTTATCCCAATCTTTCCTTACTTTTTTGTTAAATAAAACAAGCTCTTTATTTAATCTCTATCCATTAAACAACCTAGAACAAGCTCTCTAAGTTTAATTCAATGGAAGCATTACGATGAGAAAGATAGGTTGATCTAAGCAATAATCACACAAGTTCGGATTATTTAACCTAGGTTGTATTTTCCAATTGCAATCTCTGATCACAATTTGCTACTAATGATTGGAAATTCATGACAATTACGGATCAAGATTTCTAATCTAGCAATAGACAACAACAGATTATATTCAGTTGGCCATTCCAAATACAATCAGTAAGCAATCATAAGCATTAGATATGGGAAAATACAACCAACTTCAATTAGAGAATTGGATAACAATTTCTTACACAATCAACTCACAAAATCCATATCAAGGGCTTTGAAATCAACCTCAACCAATTCAGATTTAGTTACACATATTCAGACACAATACAAATACAATACAATACATAGCAATTCCAGAAAATGAAAGGGAAAGGGAAAACTTAGCAAATTAGATGAAAATCTCCTAGGATTTGTAGTTCTTCCTCTTTCCAAGCCTTCAATCTCCTTCAAGAACTCTAAGAGATGAGAGAAATCCAAAAATGCAGCCTCCTCCACGTTCTCCCCTCTTCAAGTTATCAAAATAAAACCCTAAAATGTGTTTAAATACTCTGCTATAATAACCTGCTACAATGTCCCGTATTATACATGCTACAGTGGTTTGTGGAATTACATTTCTATACTTCTCACACTGTTTTGATTACAACTTTTGCTACACTAAATGGATTTATAAACCGTAAATTTCTCCAAAAAATAGACTTTGAGAGCTTTCCAACGGTATATAATATGTCATCGGGTTCATTGTATATCAATACAATTAAATCCGAGAAGATCACTGACTAGCAGAGGTGAAAATGAAGGGTTTTACTCCATTTTTGTGCAAGTTGCTCCAAAACTCATACAAACATCAAAACCACACAAAAACATAAAAATACCAAGGAATATAGCAAAGAAACATGGACGAATTGATATAAAAGTAATACATAAATAGACACATATCAGTGGGTGATTTTCAAAGCCCTTGATATGGTTTTTGTAAGTTGATTGTGCAAGAAGTTGTTATCCAATTCTCTAATTGAATTTGCTTGTATTTTCCTATATCTAATGCTTATAATTGCTTGCTGGATTGTATTTGAATGGCCAACTGAATATAATCTGGTTGTTGTCTATTGCTAGATTAGAAATCTTGATCCGTAATTGTCTTGAATTTCTAATCATTAGTAGCAAAATTGTGATCAGAGATTACAATTGGAGAATATAACCTAAGTTAAATAATCCGAGCTTGTGTGTTTATTGCTTAGATCAACCTATCTTTTTTATCATAATGCATCCATTGAATTAAACTCAGAGAGCTTGTTCTAGGTTGCTTAATGGATAGAGATTAAATAAAGAGCTTATTTTATTTAACAACAAAGTAAGGAAAGATTGGGATAACAGAGCTTGTTGTTATCTACGGTTGATAACTTTAATGCTGTAATTAGATGACAATTCTACGATTAATTCGCAAATCCATATCTTGTGGTAGAGAATGATCCTTAACCAGATTTCTCTCATTGATTTTTCACTCAAATTAACTTTCTGTTTTGTTATTCTTCATTTGCATTCTTAGTTCATTTAGTTAATCATTCAACAAAACCCCTCTTATTTAATTTATTATTGCTGGAAAATAACAAATTCAATTAGAATCAATCCTCGTGGGAACGATATCTACTTATCATTTTATTACTTGTGCGACTAGTATACTTACTAGTTTTGAACGCATCAAGTTTTTGGCGCCGTTGCCGGGGATTGATTTTCTAATCGATTTGTTATTTTATTTTCATTGTTGATTCATGTTCTTTTTTGTTTTTCTTTTCTGATTGTTTGTGTTTAGGCGACATGGCAGTAAACTTCCAACAATTCGGCATCGGATTTGAGCCCCAACTACCATGGAGAGTAAATGAGGTAAGCACTCTGAACATTGAACAACAACTTTCTGAGCTAACCTCTCTTGTGGAACACATGGCTGTAGGAGATATGCAAAAATCTTATGAATGTGGGATATATTCTACGATGGAGCATCCAATCGACATGTATCCAACTTTACAAGAAGAATATATGGAACAAGCCAATGCCATGGGTGGATTTCGAGGACAAACAAGGCAATGGTATGATCCTTTCTCTAACACTTACAATGCTGGATGGGAAGATCACCATAATTTCAGTTACTGGAATCATCAACCAATCACTCCAAATGTGATACCAAATCGGCCACAAGGTTTTAATCAGCCTAGAGTGCAACAACCATTTCAAATGCAACCACCACCAATGCCACATCCAGCACCGCAACCAGCTTCGCAAAACTCAGGTATGTCTCTCGAAGATATTGTTAATGCACTTGCCCCTAACACAATGCAATTCCAGCAGGAAACTGGGGCAAGTATCCAAAACCTGGCAAATCAAATGGGACAATTGGCTACTAGCATGAGCAAATTCGGGGGCCAAGACTCAGAAAAATTATCTTCTCAAACGGTGATCAATCCAAGCGAGACTGCTAGTGCGATAACTTTGCAAAGTGGAGAGCAATTAGATGTCTTACCAAGAAAATCACAAACTGATGAAGGAGATGACACCACATCCACCATGAACAAAACATTGACTTCTCAGGTAAATGCTATAACTCCCATTCCTTCATATGTTACTCCCTCACCTTTTCCTGGCAGATTTCTAAAATCAAAGAAGGAGGAACAAGAGCAAGAAATCCTGGAAACTTTTCGCAAGATCGAGGTAAATACACCACTTCTGGATGCTATTAAGCAAGTACCTCGTTATGCAAAATGTCTCAAGGAGTTATGCACCAGCAAAAGAAAGTTAAAAAGAAATGAGAAAGTAAGTGTGGGGGAAGATGTTTCAGCTGTATTGCAAAGGAAAATTCCTCCAAAGTGCAAAGATTCAGGTACGTTCACCATGCCATGCACCATTGGTAAAACCAAGTTTGAAAGAGTTATGTTAGATTTAGAAGCATCTATTAACATCATGACATATTCTATTTATGCTTCTTTAAATCTTGGACCTTTTGCGAAAATTGGTATTACCATTCAAATTGCTGATCGTTTTAATGCATATACCAAAAGAGTTGTGGAAGATGTGCTTGTGCAGGTGAATCAATTGGTTTTCCCAGTAGACTCTTATGTTCTTTAAATAGAGGATGAGACATCTCCTAATCCAACACCGATTCTTATAGGGAGACCATTCTCGAAAACTGTTAGAACCAAGATTGATGTTCATGATGGCACCTCTAACAATAGTGTTGATGGCAAGTGATCCGTTCAATATTTTTGAGGCAATGATGCGTAACAAGTGACTTATATTCTGTTTTGGTAGTTGACGGTACTGATTCTCGCCACAACAAAAAAAAAAAAATGGGTTTTTGAGTTAACTCGCAAGAATAGATTGGATATAGCTGTTAATGAGAACATAGGGACAGAAAATTCTAAGGAGTCAGAAATTTTGATACAAGCGTCCAAAGAAATGGAGGAAGTTGTGACAAGCTTAGATGAGACCATTGCAATAACCACAAATAGGTCTGATGTTTCGTACATTCAATTTCCTTTATCTAATGAGAAAATTCTTCCTTCTGTGATGACAGCCCCTGCCTTGGAGCTTAAGCTTCTTCCAGATCATTTGAGGCATAGATTCTTGAGTGAGAATGATCCTTTGCCAATTATAATAGAAATGGGCCTTGCACGAATACAAGAAGAGAAACTCGTCCGAATACTTACAGACCACAAAAACAGCTATTGGGTGGACGATTGCTAACATCCAAGGCCCAGCCATTGCATGCACCAATTCTTGTTGGAAAAAGGATCCAAGCCCACTAGAGAAGCACAGCGGAGATTGGACCCTTCCATGATGGAACCAACGTCGGGCTGAGGACGTTAAACCAAGCGCTTATTTGGAGGCAACCCAATGTTTTTAAAAAAATAAATAAAAAAAGAAAAGAAAAATAAAATAAGGTAATAATGATCGATTTTTATGTCTCGAGGAGATTCCTTTCATAGGCCATCAAATTGATCAGGTTTTATCTCTCTTTGCCATCTGTCTTATTTGTTTTTATATTTGTTTTACTTGTTTTTGACTTTTGTTTGCTATTGTGTTGTTATCTCTTTTATGTGTCTTTAGTTTCGTTTCTGCTCTTTTCTTTTCCTTTCTTTTGTTCAATTTGATTACTCTGTGCTTTGAGCTCATTTGTACAGCAGCTTGTGGAAACATCCAAACGGAAGTTGAAGTCTTTCGCCAAAGGTTTGAAACGTGCATATCTTGGAGAAAAACAAACCCGATCGCATTATCGGTAAAATCTCTTCTTTTCTCCTCTTCAATGGATGCCGATATCTTTCTGTCGAACCTTCGTAAATATTTCACTTCACTTCCTCAAAATGCTGTGTTTAAAATTTATAAAGTACGGATGACTAGACTTTGGGCATTGATGCTCCTAAATGTGCCTGCTGATATCCGATGGCTTATCGAAGCCAAGGTGAGATTGTCCGGTGAGCCGGACATTAATCCGCAAAATACATGCCTGGTCTAGGAAAGAGCTACTACGCCAAGAGGCGAAGAGCGAAAAGGTTACAAGTATGTTATAAATGTGCTAGATGGAATTGTAACCATACTTGTCGTTCATTAGGTTTTGCGTCCAGGAATAGAGAAGATAAACTTTCATTTCTTAAGAATGGTTTGAGTAATGAGTCGCTGGATAATGTTTTGTTAACTCTCGAGTCACATTCTTGTGGACTTGTTCAGCGTGAATTGCTTAATCTATGGACACAATTTCGTGATGAATTGCAGTGTTATAGTCTAGGGAATCTGACTAAAAACGACCCTGTTTGCCAGTTTATAAGAAAACTGGATGGGAAGCAAATCCCCGACTCATAGAAGGCGTTTCAGCCGTTACTGGACGTAAAACCAGAGGAAGATGTGAGCCACAATCACAACTACTTGTATATTTGAATGTGTGTTGTTGTTGTCGAATTTTATTTCTTTCTTGTTTCGTTTGATCTGATTATCAATTTTGTTTTTTGTGTTGTTTTTGTTTGTTGATTTTGTTTGTTTTAATTTCAAGTTTTCTTTTTGACAAACCATATGACTACCCTATGGCATAAGTACACGTGGGAGACAAGTGTGGAGGTTTTGTCAACCTCCACCGAAAGTGTATCTCCATTTTTTATGCTTCACGTGGGAGACAAGTGTGGGGTTTTGTCAACCCCCGCTGAAAGTGTATCTCCATTTTCCATGCTTCACGTGGGAGACAAGTGTGTAGGTTTTGTCAAACCCCGCCGAAAGCATATCTCATTTTTTCAAATCTTGGGGCAATAAATCTGCATCGAATAACCCCCACCGAAATTATGTCCCCGTGTGTCAAATTTGAGACTTTTACGTGTGTATATATCCATTCTGTATATTTCCAAAGGTCATTCTATAACCTGTCTTGCACTTGAAAAGCATATTACCTAACCTGCATCATTGTCTTACACAAAGTTAGAGCATTTTTAGAAATGGAGAAAACACCAATTCGGCGATTCCAAAATATATGCGTATTTTGTGGATCGCAATTTGGTAAAGATGGAGAGTTTACCACAGCAACTCTTGATCTTGGTAGGACATTAGCTGCGAGGGGTATTCATTTGATTTATGGAGGGGGTAGTCTTGGGTTAATGGGGTGTGTGTCGACAGTTGCATCCCTAGGAGGGAGCAAAGTTCTCGGCATTATCCCTAAACCATTAGCTGTACGAGATATCGTAGGCAATACAATCGGGGAAGAGTTACAGGTCTCTAGCATGCATGAGCGTATTGCACATATAATTGTTAAGTCCGATGCATTTATAGCTTTGCCTAGTGGTTATGGTACATTAGAGGAGATCTTTCAAATCACCTCTTGGGCACAGCTAAACATCCATCGGAAACCCATTGGTTTGTTAAATGTCAATATTTTTTTTGATGGTTTGTTGTCTTTTCTTGATCAAGCTGTAGAAAAAAATTTTATCTCACCATCAGCGAGGCAAATCCTTGTTACAGCTTCAACGGCAGGGGAGTTAATTGACAAACTACAAGATTCGTCTATTCGCCTGATCCAACAACAGCTCGGATTGATTGGTTTGGAGAAGGCAATAAGAGGCGTCAACTGGATTTAACACTCCATCTGTAATCTCTATTTGCTGGTTTGCTTCGTTTTTGTTTGCTTTCTTTTTATTGTGTTTATTTGAACTTTTTCATGTCATTTCTTTTGAGTTTTTTCAGGTTATTTCTTTCCTCCCAGGTAATATTTTCTAATCTTGGTTTTTAGAGTGGTGGCTTAAAAAGTTTAAGTCCTCTTGAAACGCATTATGGATCTCTTTAATCTATAATGGCTGAATAAGGAGGCTAAATTCTAAACTTTTTAGACCCATTCTAACTGACTTGTTTTTGTTTTCTGGCTTGTTGGACTGTGTTATTTTATGAGTAAGTTTAGTTTTATGTAATTTAGACGTTGTTATGTGTTTTTTGTCTTTATCAGTTTCGATTAAAAAAAAATTGTGGAAAAAAGTTGAGAATGGCAGAATATGGGGTTTTCTTTAACCCTTGAAACGCATTCTCTCGACATAAATCTGTAGTTTGTTTATTTCATGTTGTTTGAAGTGTCTTGTATCTTTTTTTGTTCTTTCATAATAAAGGTATATAGGCTGGAAACCTTAAGTCTGCGGGCTACTGGTCCTAAGGATTGTTGAAATATCCACTCTTGACTCAGGTGTAACAACGCCACGTACCTCTTTTCTTGCATTTTGTGGGTCGATGATAAGATAATGATTGAATTAAGAATAACTCTTGGAAAATGATAAATGATGCATGGATCTGTGTGCTTGAAATGTTTATTGTTTTTCGCTTTGCTTTTGATTCCTTGCGCAACATTGAGCACTGAGCTATTATCACTGAGTTATTTGTTCACTTAGAGAAAGTTTATGTAATTTAAATGTTTCTTCAGATTTCAATGAAATTCTAGAACTTGTTTGATGGTCACTCGAGGCGAAATCCTAGACTGTGCAACATTGGGGAAATGATTTAGGCCATCTTTGGAACGTTTGAGCCTTAATAGCCAACCTTGACAGAAATTGATCCCTAGTTACCCCTTTGAGCCTCTGTAATCCTTTTTCTTTGTTAACTCACTAAAGATTTCCTAACCTAAAATGATTTTGTTCCAAACAGTTAATCCCTTACCTATGAGCAGGTAGATCATTCACAATTAAATTCTGAGCTATGTTCTGGTTTTGGGAAGTTAGAGGATGTTGGGATGTATCATGAGCAATACAAGTGAGTTCCATTGTGTTTGAAAAAAAAAAAACAAAAACAAAAAAAAAGCCAATCTATACCTATCGTCCACGTACTTACACATTGAGGACAATGTGTTGTTTAATTGTGGGGGAGGGGAAGTGTAATAAAAAAAAAGAAAAAAAAAGAAAAAAAGAAGAAAAAAAAGAACAAAAGAAGAAGAATAAGAGATCTATACCCTTAATGTTCTTAAAAAGAATGAAACAACAAAGTGTGGGGGTGTAGTTTTCTTTTGTTTTCTTAAAAAAAAAAAAGATTGAGTGTTCTAAATAAGTTTGGGGGTGTAACCTGGTGAATTGAAATGAAGTTGTGTTATAGGGTTGAGCTCTACATAGTCTTGAATGAGTTATGTGTTTGTGGGTGATTTGAGCCAAATTATTATCCTTTATCATACCTTCACGCAAGCCAAACGTTACAAGCTTAATAAAGTCCTACTTGATCCTTGGTGTTGTGCATGTCTACATTAGTGGAGAGTGACTTGAAAAGCAAGCCTATGGAGTTCATTTATACACACATCTTCAATATTAAATACGATTGATTTTTATGCATAAACTCATCCGGGTTACAAGTGATTAGGTGAGAATGGCTCTACACACACACACCTGAGGAATTGAAATGAAGCGAAACTAATCTTTAAGATAAAATTCTTGATCAAGTGCATTATTTTGAAGTTTTCCTTGGGTTATAATTAAGTAAAATCTTTGAGGCCTATTTGCAAGTTAAAACATGTGTGTTTTAATTTTTTCTTTGATTCTGTTTAGATTTAGTTTTGTTTTCATATCGTTGTAGTTGCTCGAGGACTAACAAAGTCTAAGTGGGGGGAATTTGATAGGTGTCTATTTATGTATTACTTTCATATCAATTTGTCCATGTTTCTTTGCTATATTCCTTGGTATTTTTATGGTTTTGTGTGGTTTTGATGTTGTAGGAGTTTTGGAGCAACTTGCACAAAAATGGAGTAAAACCCTTCATTTTCACCTCTGCTAGTCAACCATCTTCGCGGATTTAATTGTATTGATATACAATGAACCCGATGACATATCATATACCGTTGAAAAGCTCTCGAAGTCTACTTTTTGGAGAAATTTACGGTTTATGAATCTATTCAGTGTACCGAAAGTTGTAATCAAAACAGTGTGAGAAGTGTAGAAATGTAATTCCACACATTACTGTAGCATGTATAATACGGGACACTGTAGCACTTACTGTAGCAGAGTATTTAAACACATTTTAGGGTTTTATTTTCATAACTTGAAGAGGGGAGAACGTGGTGGAGGCTGCAGCTCTGGAATTCTTTCATCTCTTGGAGTTCTTGAAGGAGGAAGGAAGCTTGGAAAGAGGAAGAACTACAATCCAAAGAGAATTACATCAAATTTGCTAAGTTTTTCCCTTCACGTTCATTTTCTGGAATGTCTCCATGTTGTATTGTATTTACCACGTTCTTAAACATGTGTAACTGAATCTGAATTGGTTGAGGGTGATTTCAAAGCCCCTGATATGGTTTTGTAAGTTGATTGTGTAAGGAATTGTTATCCAATTCTCTAATTGAAGTTGCTTGTATTCTCGCATATTTAATGCTTATGATTGCTTGCTGATTGTATTTGAGTGGCCAACTGAATATAATCTGGTTTTGATTTATTGCTAGACTAGAAATCTTGATCCGTAATTGTCTTGAATTTCTAATCATTAGTAGCAAAATTGTGATCAGAGATTACAATTGGAGAATATAACCTAAGTTAAATAATCCGATCTTGTGTGTTTATTGCTTAGATCAACCTGTCTTTCTTTTCATAATGCATCCATTGAATTAAATTTAGAGAGCTTGTTTTAGGTTGTTTAATGGATAGAGATTAAATAAAGAGCTTGTTTTATTTAACAACAAAGTAAGGAAAGATTGGGATAACAGAGCTTGTTGTTATCTACGGTTGATAACTTCAATACTGTAATTAGATGACAATTCTACAATTAATTCGCAAATCCATATCTTGTGGTAGAGAAGGATCCCTTAACCAGCTTTCTCTCATTGATTTTTCATTCGAATTAACTTTCTGTTTTGTTATTCTTTGTTTGCATTATTATTTCGCTTAGTTAATCAATCAATAAAACCCCCCATTTGTTTTGTTGTGGCTGTAAAATAACAAATTCAATTAGAATCAATCCTCGTGGGAACGATATCTTACTTATCACTTTATTACTTGTGCGACAGTATACTTGCTAGTTTCGAACGCATCAACTTGTAACGCTTCTTTTAAACTTCAAAACCCAACAACAGCACTTCGCAAGAGGTCAGCAAAGAATGTCTTCGCCTTAAGGCATCATCCACACATTTTGAACTCCAGATTTATGCTTGATGGTAAAGTTGAAAGCTTGAAGAAACTCTACCCATCTAGCATGTCTAATATTAAGCTTCTGTTGGCTGTTGATGAACTTCAAAGCTTCATGGTCAGAATATAGAACAAACGGTTTTGGCAAGAGATACTGACTCCAATGCTTCAACGCTCGACAAATAGCATACAACTCTTTGTCATAAGTTGAGTACTTTTTGCGAGATGCATTCAATTTTTCACTAAAGAAAGCAATTGGTCTACGTTCTTGGCTAATAACAGCACCAATACCAATATTGGAAGCATCACATTCAACTTCAAAAAACTTGCTGAGATTTGGAAGTGATAAGATAGAAGCAGCTTCTATCATCTTTTTTTTAGGCACCAAAAGAGCTGGTACAGCACAAGGACTCATGCTTTCCCTCACTAACTCTTTAGTGATAAGCTTATTAACCTGCCATTGAAATTCTTCATGTTCTGTAGGACTCATTCGACGGGCTGATTTAATTGGCAACACAGCACCTGGAACAAGATCAATACAATGCTGTATGTCTCTCATTAGAGGAAGGCCTGATGGTATCTCATTTGGTATAACATCATGATATTCTTCAAGAAGATAGTTCATCTTCGGAGGCGGTTCATTACTAACTTCATTTTCTTCTATTAACAAGAACAAATAAATTTCACTTCCCTTCTCCAACTCTCTTCCACATTCTGTTTGGATAAGCAAAGCATTTCCCTCCCCTTTAGTAGGTAATTAGGAACACATTCTAACTTCGAAGGACCCAAAAGAACTTTGACCCCCTGCCCCTCCCACACTAAAGAATGTATAAGTATTCCCCAACATAGTCTATTATGCATTACTTTCCTATATACTGCCATGGTCTACCAAGAGTAATTGACAAGCATCCCATAGAAACAATCATCACACCATATTTCATCTTTATACTTCTTGCCAATAGAAATATGAAATCCTAAGGACAGCGTTTTGTTAACGTGATCTCGTTATTCTTTCCGAAGCCAGAAATTCTGGATAAGGTTGATGCTGCCTCTCTTGTATGCAAGCCCCAAGTTTGATCAATCATATCACCAGTAGACAGCACAGTTTTCAAAAGCTGCAACCATCAATAATAAAGTTGCAACACACTTATCATGGAGCAAGAAAATCTGCTCATGGAAGATATTTCTGTGAGAAGCTGATAAGGTGTCTTTTAAGTATTACTTTTATAATTCAATTAGTACCATTGTTCTTTGATATATTACTTGGTATTTTTATGGTTTTGTGTGGTTTTGATGTTTGTAGGAGTTTTGGAGCAACTTGCACAAAAATGGAGTAAAACCCTTCATTTTCACCTCTGCTAGTCAGTGATCTTCTCGGATTTAATTGTCTTGATATACAATGAACCCGACGACATATTATATACCGTTGGAAAGCTCTCGAAGTCTATTTTCTGGAGAAATTTACGGTTTATAAATCCATTCAGTGTACCAAAAGGTGTAATCAAAACAGTGTGAGATGTATAGAAATATAATTCCACAAGTCACTGTAGCATGTATAATAAGGGGCACTGTAGCAATTCACTGTAGCAGAGTATTTAAACACATTTTAGGGTTTTATTTTGATAACTTGAAGAGGGGAGAACGTGGTGGAGGCTGCAGCTCTGGAATTCTTTCATCTCCTGGAGTTCTTGAAGGAGAAAGGAAGATTGGAAAGAGGAAGAACTACAATCCAAAGAGAATTACATCAAATTTGCTAAGTTTTTCACTTCCCTTTTCATTTTCTGGAATGTCTCCATGTTGTATTGTATTTACCACGTTCTTAAACATGTGTAACTGAATCTGAATTGGTTGAGGGTGATTTCAAAGCCCTGATATGGTTTTTAACTGGTAATTTGATTGTGCAAAGGAAATTATCCAATTCTCTAATTGGAAGGCTTTGTTATTTTCCCACTGTTTATATGCTTCTATGAATGTTTTA
Source organism: Boswellia sacra (assembly GCA_013180625.2). NCBI lineage: Eukaryota > Viridiplantae > Streptophyta > Magnoliopsida > Sapindales > Burseraceae > Boswellia > Boswellia sacra. Next base: position 7,606 of record SNVD02007400.1, on the reverse strand, counting down.
TGCGTACTGCCGAATTTGTATTTAGGCGGCCAACTGAATATAATCTGGATATTGTCTATTGCTAGACTAGAAATCTTGATCCGTAATTGTCTTGAATTTTTAATCATTAGTAGCAAAATTGTGATCAGAGATTACAATTGGAGAATATAACCTAAGTTAAATAATCCGAGATTGTGTGTTTATTGCTTAGATCAACCTATCTTTCTTATCTTAATGCATCCATTGATTTAAATTTAGAGAGCTTGTTCTAGGTTGTTTAATGGATAGAGATTAAATATAGAGCCTGTTTTATTTATCAACAAAGTAAGGAAAGATTGGGATAACAGAGCTTGTTGTTATCTACGGTTGGTAATTTCAATGGTGTAATTGAATGACAATTCTACAATTAATTCGCAAACCCATATCTTGTGGTAGAGAAGGATCCCTTAACCAGGTTTCTCTCATTGAGTTTTCACTCAAATTAACTTTCTGTTTTGTTATTCTTTAATTGCATTAATATTTCATCTAGTTAATCAATCAACAAAACCCCCCTCATTTAGTTTATTGTGGCTTTCGAATAACAAATTCAATTAGAATCAATCCTCGTGGGAACGATATCTTACTCATCACTTTATTACTTGTGCGACTAGTATACTTGCTAGTTTCGAACGCATCAGAAGCCAATCATCTTCTTGTTCTGGGGCAATATTCAAACTCCTTTGAATAAGAAAGAGAGAATCACCTCGATTTGCATAAGTGACTTCCTCTTCATCAATAAATTCTGGATTATCGAAATTGATCAAGGCATCTGACTCGATCTCTTCATCAATTTCATAAAAGTCATCAAATATTGGTGGTTTTCCATGATCCTCAAAGAAGTCATGGTCTACTTCATCATTCTCCACCGATTCATCTTTATTAGCAGCATCATTATCATCATAATGTGCCCAAAGGACTTTGATATTCTACTTCTCCATGCATTCCACCTGCGAATTCTTTGTTTTCCAGAATTACTAAACGTTGCTGGAGTTGTTGGAGCTGCCGCATAAGATCTTCAACGATCAAACGTTTCTGGACTTGCTGAAGTTGCCACCTGAGATCTTCAATGATCAAATCACGTTCATCTCTTTGAGAAGGAGGCAATTGGGTAGTAGAAGCAGCCTTGTGAGTACGACCAGCCATTGAACCAAAAGCTCTGATACCAATCTGATACCGGATCTTCGAGATATGGTTCTGATACCAAATCTGATACCGGATCTTCGAGATATGGCTCTAATACCAATCTGATACCGAATCTTCGAGATAAGGCTCTGATACCAATCTGATACCGGGCTGCTGGATTATAATAGATGAGGATAGGATCTTCAAGTTGATTATCAACTCAACCAATGGATGGAACAAATAAAATGGAACCTAACAAACACTCTTTGAAAGGATAACAAGCTCACCACCAAAGTGAACACTAATGGGATACAGATAATTCACCACCCAAGGATGTCAACCAAGGATACAGGGCTTAAAGGGATAACAAGCTCACCACCAAAGTAAACACCAATGGGATACAGATAATTCACCTCCCAAGGATGTAACCCAAGGATACAGGGCTTAAACTAACTCCCATGCTATGGGAATACACCAAGAGATACAGAGTTAAGGAGAAATCAGTTATAAAACACTGAAATTCACCAAATTCGGAATTCAAACAACTTCACTCCCTGAATACACAACTTAGAGCTTTAAATAATGATGCGTTCGAAACTAGCAAGTATACTAGTCGCAAAGTAATAAAGTGATAAGTAAGATATCGTTCCCACGAGGATTGATTCTAATTGAATTTGTTATTTCCAGCAACAATAAACTAAACGGGGGGATTTTTGTTGAATGATTTACTAAATGAAATAAGAATGCAAGTAAAGAATAACAAAACAGAAAGTAAATTTGAATGAAAAATCAATGGGAGAAACTTGGTTAAGGGATCCTTCTCTACCAAAAGATATGGATTTGCGAATTAATCGTAGAATTGTCATCCAATTACAGCATTGAAGTTATCAACCGTAGATAACAACAAGCTCTGTTATCCCAATCTTTCCTTACTTTGTTGTTAAATAAAATAGGATCTTTACTTAATCTCTATCCATTAAACAACCTAGAACAAGCTCTCTAAATTTAATTCAATGGATGCATTACGAAAAGAAAGACAGGTTGATCTAATCAATAAACACACAAGCTCGGATTATTTAACTTAGGTTATATTCTCCAATTGCAATCTCTGATCACAATTTTGCTAATAATGATTAGAAATTTAAGACAATTACGGATCAAGATTTCTAGTCTAGCAATAGACAATATCCAGATTATAATCAGTTGGCCACCCAAATAAAATCCAGCAAGCAATCATAAGCATTAAACATGGGAAAATACAAGCAACTTCAATTAGAGAATTGGATAACAATTCCTTGCACAATCAATTCACAAACACCATATCTAGGGCTTTGAAATCACCCTCAACCAATTCAGATTTAGTTACACATATTCAAACAGAATACAAATACAATACAATATGGAGACATTCCAGAAAATGAGAGGGAAAGGGAAACTTAGCAAATTTGATGAAATCTATTAGGATTTGTAGTTCTTCCTCTTTCCAAGCCTTCAATCTCCTTCAAGAACTCCAAGAGATGAGAGAAATCCAAAGATGAAGCCTCCTCCCACGTTTTCCCCTCTTCAAGTTATGAAAATAAAACCCTAAAATGTGTTTAAATACTCTGCTACAGTACTTGCTACAGTGCCCCGTATTATACATGCTACAGTGCTTGTGGAATTATATTTCTATACATCTCACACTGTTTTGATTACAACTTTTGGTACACTGAATGGATTTATAAACCGTAAATTTCTCCAGAACATAGACTTCGAGAGCTTTCCAACGGTATATAACATGTCGTCGGGTTCATTGTATATCAATACAATTAAATCCGAGAAGATCACTGACTAGCAGAGGGGAAAATGAAGGGTTTTACTCCATTTTTGTGCAAGTTGCTCCAAAACTCCTACAAACATCAAAACCACACAAAAACATAAAAAATACCAAGGAATATAGCAAAGAAACATGGACGAATTGATATAAAAGTAATACATAAATAGACACCTATCAAATTCCCCACATTTAGACTTTGCTAGTCCTCGAGCAACTAAAATGATACGAAACAAAACTAAACCGAAACAGAATCAAAGAAAAATTAAAACACACACAAATGCTTCAACTTGCAAATAGGCCTCAAAGATTGTACTTAATTATAACACAAGGAAAACTTCAAAATAATGCACTTGATCAAGAATTTCATCTCAAAGATTAGTTTCGCTTCACTTCAATTCCTCAAGTGTGTGTGTGTAGAGCCATTCTCACCTAATCACTTGTAACCCAGATGAGTTATGCATAAAAATGAATCATATTTAATATTGAAGATGTGTGTATAAATGAACTCCATAGGCCTGCTTTTCAAGTAACTCTCCACTAATGTAGACATGCACAACACCAAGGATCAAGTAGGACTTTATTAAGCTTGTAATGTTTGGCTTGGGTGAAGGTATGATAAAGGATAATAATTTCGCTCAAATCACCCACAAACATATAAATCATTCAAGACTATGTAGAGCTCAACCCTATAACACAACTTCATTTCAATTCACCAGGTTACTCCCACAAACTTATTTAGAACACTCAATCTTTTTTTTTTTTTTGCAGAAAACAAAAGAAAACTACACCCCCACACTTTGTTGTTTCATTCTTTTTAAGAACACTTAAGGGTATAGATCTCTTATTATTCTTCTTTTTTTCTCTTTTTTTTTCTTCTTTTTTTTTTTTTTTTTACACTTCCCCTCCCCCACACTTAAACAACACATTGTCCTCAATGTGTAAGTACGTGGACGATAAGTACAGATTGGTTTTTTTTTCTGTTTTTCTTTTTTTTTTTTTTACACAATAGAACTCACTTGTATTGCTCATGACACATCCCAACCTCCTCTAACTTCCCAAAACCAGAACATAGCTCAAAATTTAATTGTGAATGATCTACATGCTTATAGGTAAGGGATAAACTGTTTGGAACAAACTCATTTGAGGTTAGGAAATCTTTTAGTGAGTTAACAAAGAAAAAGGCTTACAGAGGCTCAAAGGGGTAACTAGGGATCAATTTCAGTCAAGGTTGGCTATTAAGGCTCAAACGGTCCAAAGATGGCATAAATCATTTCCCCAATGTTGCACAGTCTAGGATTTCGCCTCGAGTGACCATCAAACAAGTTCTAGAATTCATTGAAATCTGAAGAAACATTAAATTACATAAACTTTCTCTAAGTGAACAAATAACTCAGTGATAATAGCTCAGTGCTCAATGTTGCGCAAGGAATCAAAAGCAAAGCGAAAACCAATAAACATTTCAAGCACACCGATCCATGCATCATTTATCATTTTCCAAGAGTTATTCTTAATTCAATCATTATCTTATCATCGACCCACAAAATGCAAGAAAAGAGGTACGTGGCGTTGTTATACCTGAGACAAGATTGTATATTTCAACAATCCTTAGGACCAGTAGCCCGCAGACTTAAGGTTTCCAGCCTATATACCTTTATTATGAAAGAACAAAACAAGAAACAAGACACTTCAAACAACTTGAAATAAACAAACTACAGATTTATTAAGAGAGAATGCGTTTCAAGAGTTAAGAAAACCCCATATTCTGCCATTCTCAGGTTTTTCCACAATGTTTTTTTTTTCGAATCGAAACTGGTAAAAACAAAAACACACAACTCCAAATTACATAACACTAAACTTACTCAGAAAATAATAAAGTCCAACAAATCAGCAAACACAAACAAGTCAGTTAGAATGGGTCTAAAAAGTTTAGAAGTTAGACTCCTTATTCAGCCATTATGGATTAAAGAAATCCAGAATGCGTTTCAAGAGAACTTGAACTTTTTAAGCCACCACTCTAAAAGCCAAGATTAGAAAATATTACCTAGGGTGAGAGAAACAACCTGAAAAAAAAAAAAACTCAACTCAAATAAACACAATAAAGAGAAAGCAAACGAAAATAAAGCAAACCAGCAGATATGGATTACAGATGGAGTGTTAAATCCAGTTTACGCCTCTTATTGCCTTCTCCAAAACAATCTATCCGAGCTATTGCTGGATCAGGCGAATAGACGAATGCTTGTAATTTGTCAATTAACTCCCCTGCAGTTGAAGCTGTAACCAGGATTTGCCTCGCCGACTGTGAGATGAAGTTTTTTTCTACTGCCTGATCAAGAAAAGACAACAAACCATCAAAAAAATTATTGACATTTAACAAACCAATGGGTTTCCGATGGATGTTTAGCTGTGCCCAAGAGGTGATTTGAAATATCTCCTCTAATGTACCAAACCACCGGGCAAAGCTATAAATGCATCAGATTTAATGACCATATGTGCAATACGCTCATGCATGCTAAAGACCTGTAACTCTTCCCCGATTGTGTTGCCTACGATATCTCGTACAGCTAATGGTTTAGGGATAATGCCGAGAACTTTGCTCCCTTCTAGGGATGCAGCTGTCGACACACACCCCATTAACCCAAGACTACCCCCTCCATAAATCAAATTAATACCCCTCGCAGCTAATGTCTTACCAAGATCAAGAGCTGCTGTTGTAAACTCTCCATCTTTACCAAATTGCGATCCACAAAATACACATATATTTTGGAATCGTCGAATTGGTGCTTTCTCCATTTCTAAAAGTGCTCTAAACTTGTGTAAGATAATGATGCAGGTTAGGTATTATGCAATTAAAGTGCAAGACAGGTTAAAAATGACATTTCAAAATATGCAGCATGGATATATACACACGTAAAACTCTCAAATTTGACACATGGGGACATAATTTCGGTGGGGGTTGCTCGATGCAGATTTATCGCCCCCAAGATTTGAAAAAAATGAGATATGCTTTCGGTGAGGTTTGACAAAAAACCGTTACACACTTGTCTCCCACGTGGCATGAAAAATGGAGATAACTTTCGGTGGGGTTGAAAAAAACCAGCCACACCGTGTCTCCCACGTGAAGCATGAAAAATGGAAATATACTTTAGGTGGGGTTTGACAAAACCGCCACACTTGTCTCCCACGTGAAGCATGAAAAGTAGAGATATACTTTCGGCGGAGGTTGACAAAACCTCCACACCTGTCTCTTATACACATCTAGATGTGTATAAGAGACAGGTCATATGGTTTGTCAAAAAGAAAACTTGAAATTAAAACAAACAAAACAACAAACAACAACAACACAAAAACAACATTGATAATCAGATCAAACAAAACAAGAAAGAAATAAAATCGACAACAACTACACACATTCAAATATACAAGTAGTTGTGATTGTGGCTCACATCTTCCTCTGGTTTTACGTCCAGTAACGGCTGAAACGCCTTCTATGAGTCGGGGATTTGCTTCCCATCCAGTTTTCTTATAAACTGGAAAACAGGGTCGTTTTTAGTCAGATTCCCTAGACTATAACATTGCAATTCATCACGAAATTGTGTCCATAAATTAAGCAATTCACGTGAACAAGTCCACAAGAATGTGACTCGAGAGTTAACAAAACATTATCCAGCGACTCATTACTCAAACCATTCTTAATAAATGAAAGTTTATCTTCTCTATTCCTGGATGCAAAACCTAATGAACGACAAGTATGGTTACAATTCCATCTAGCACATTTATAACATACTTGTAACCTTTTCGCTCTTCGCCTCTTGGCGTAGTAGCTCTTTCCTAGACAAGGCATGTATTTTGCGAGATTATTGTCCGGCTCACCGGACAATCTCACCTTGGCTTCGATAAGCCATCGGATATCAGCAGGCACATTTAGGAGCATCAACGCCCAAAGTCTAGTCATCCGTACTTTATAAATTTTAAACAAAGCATTTTGAGGAAGTGAAGGAAAATATTTACGAAGGTTCGACAAAAAGATATCAGCATCCATTGAAGAGAAGAAAAGGAGAGATATTACCGATAATGCGATTGAGTTTGTTCTTCTCCCAGATATGCACGTTTCAAACCTTCGAACAATGGCTTCAACTCCCGTTTGAATGTTTCCTCAAGCTGTTACACAACTGAACTCGAAGCACGGAATAATCAAATTAAACACAAGAAAAGAAAAGAAAAGAAAAGAAAATAGAGACACATAAAAGAAATAAAAACACAAGAGCAAATGAAAGTCAAAACAAACAACAAAGCAAATAAGACAAATGGCAAAGAGAGATAAAACCTGATCAATTATAATAGCCCATGGGAGGAATTCCGCGAAACACCAAAAATTGATTGTTACTACCTTTTTCTGTGTCTCGTTTATTTAGTTTCAAAAAAAGGGTTGCTCCAATAAGAGCCTGGTCTAACGCTAAGGCCGACGTTACTTCCATCACCATAAAGATAAGCTAGGCTCGTAGAAGGTAATCCTCGATCGTCCTGCATCAATGAATTCATCATAGTAAGGCTTCAACCTGTGGCCATTCACCTTGAATACTTTGTCCGTTTTTAAGCTCTTGATTTCCACTGCACCATGAGGAAAAACATTAGTAATAACACAAGGTCCAA
>SNVD02007398.1:0-29194 GCA_013180625.2 Boswellia sacra | reverse complement strand
TGTTTTTTGTCTTTATCAGTTTCGATTAAAAAAATTTGTGGAAAAAAGTTGAGAATGGCAGAATATGGGGTTTTCTTTACCCTTGAAACGCATTCTCTCGAAATAAATCTGTAGTTTATTTTTTCATGTTGTTTGAAGTGTTTCTTTCATAATAAAGGTATATAGGCTGGAAACCTTAAGTCTGCGGGCTACTGGTCCTAAGGATTGTTGAAATATACAATCTTGACTCAGGTGTAACAACGCCACGTACCTCTTTTCTTGCATTTTGTGGGGCGATGATAAGATAATGATTGAATTAAGAATAACTCTTGGAAAATGATAAATGATGCATGGATCTGTGTGCTTGAAATGTATATTAGTTTTTGCTTTACTTTGATTCTTTGCAAAACATTGAGCACAGAGCCATTATCACTGAGTTATTTGTTTACTTAGAGAAGGTTTATGCAATTTAAGTGTTTCTTCATATTTCAATGAATTCTAAAACCTGTTTGATGGTCACTCGAGGCGAAATCCTATACTGTGCATATTGGTGGAAATGATTAGTCATCTTTGGACCTTTTGAGCCTTAATAGCCAACCTTATTGAACTTGATCCCTTATTTACCCCTTTGAGCCTTTGTAAGCCTTTTTCTTTGTTAACTCACTAAAAGATTTCCCAACCTCAAATGAATTTGTTCCAAACAGTTTATCCCTTACCTATGAGCATGTAGATCATTCACAATTAAATGTTGAGCTCTGTTCTGGTTTTGGGAAGTTAGAGGAGGTTGGGATGTGTCATGAGCAATGCAAGTGAGTTCTATTGTGTTTGAAAAAAAAAAGAAAAAAAGAAAGAAAAAAATCAATCTGTACTTATCGTCCACGTACTTACACATTGAGGACAATGTGTTGTTTAAGTGTGGAGGAGGGGAAGTGTAATATAAAAAAAAAAAAAAAAAGAGAACAAAAGAAGAAGAATAAGAGATCTATACCCTTAAGTATTCTTAAAAAGAATGAAACAACAAAGTGTGGGGGTGTAGTTTTCTTTTGTTTTCTCCAAAAAAAAAAAAAGATTGAGTGTTCTAATAAGTTTGGGGGAGTAACTTGGTGAATTGAAATAAAGTTGTGTTATAGGGTTGAGCTCTACATAGTCTTGAATGATTTATGTGTTTGTGGGTGATTTGAGGCAAATTATTATCCTTTATCATACCTTCACCCAAGCCAAACGTTACAAGCTTAATAAAGTCCTACTTGATCCTTGGGTTTGTGCATGTCTACAGTATGGGAGTGACTTTAGCAGGCCTATGCTTTTTCATTTATACACACAATCTTCCCTTATAAATCTCTTAGATTTTATGCCTAAACTACATCGGGTTTCCAAGTGATTATTTTGCGAAGGCCTCTACACAAACACACTTGATGACTTGACGTGAGCGAAACCTAATCCTTTGATGAATTCCTTGATCAGTTGCATTATTTTGAAGTATTCCTTGGGTTATAATTAAGTACAATCTTTGAGGCCTATTTACAAGTTGAAGCATTGTGTGTTTTAATTTTTCTCTGATTCTGTTTCGGTTTAGTTTTGTTTCGTATCATTTTAGTTGCTCGAGGACTAGCAAAGTCTAAGTGTGGGGGAATTTGATAGGTGTCTATTTATGTATTACTTTTATATCAATTCTTCCATGTTTCTTTGCTATATTCCTTGGTATTTTTATGTTTTTGTGTGGTTTTGATGTTTGTAGGAGTTTTGGAGCAACTTGCACAAAAATGGAGTAAACCCCTTCATTTTCACCTCTGCTAGTCAACCATCTTCTCGGATTTAATTGTATTGATATACAATGAACCCGATGACATATTATATACCGTTGGAAAGCTCTCGAAGTCTATTTTCTAGAGAAATTTAAGGTTTATAATTCATCATGTACAAAAGTTATAATCAAAACATGATGAAAGTGTATAAATATATTCCCAATCTCTGTAGCAGATTATAATACGGTCACTGTAGCAGAGTATATAACCACATTTAGGGTTTTATTTGAAGAACTGAAAGAGGGGAGGACGTGTGGGAGGCTTCAGCTCTGGATTTCTCTCATCTCCTGGAGTTCTTGAAGGAGAAAGAAGGCTTGGAAAGAGGAAGAACTACAATCCTAAGAGATTTTCATCAAATTTGCTAAGTTTTCCCTTTCCCTTTCATTTTCTGGAATGTCTCCATATTGTATTGTATTTTTATTCTTCTGAATATGTGTAACTAAATCTGAATTGGTTGAGGGTGATTTCAAAGCCCTTGATATGGTTTTTGTGAAGTTGATTGTGCAAGGAATTGTTATCCAATTCTCTAATTGAAGTTGCTTTTTATTCTCTCATATTTAATGCTTATGATTGCTTGCTGATTGTATTTGGGTGGCCAACTGAATATAATTTGGATATCGTCTATTGCTAGACTAGAAATCTTGATCCGTAATTATCTTGAATTTCTAATCATTAGTAGCAAAATTGTGATCAGAGATTGCAATTGGAGAATATAACCTAAGTTAAATAATCCGAGCTTGTGTGTTATTGCTTAGATCAACCTATCTTTCTTATCGTAATGCTTCCATTGAATTAAACTTAGAGAGCTTGTTCTAGGTTGTTTAATGGTTAGAGATTAAATAAAGAGCTTGTTTTATTTAACAACAAAGTAAGGAAAGATTGGGATAACAGAGCTTGTTGTTATCTACGGTTGATAAATTCAATGGTGTAATTGGATGACAATTCTATGATTTATTCGCAAATCCATATCTTATGGTAGAGAATGATCCCTTAGCCAAATTTCTGTCATTGATTAATTCTCACTTCAATTAAGTTTGCATTGTGTTATTCTTTATTTGCATTACTATTTCATTAGTTAATCAATCAACAAAAACCCCCCGTTTATTCTATTTGTGCTGTAAAATAACAAATTCAATTAGAATCAATCCTCATGGGAATGATATCTTACTTATCACTTTATTCCTTGTGCGACTAGTATACTTGCTAGTTTCGAACGCATCACGCTGCATCACCTTTGGAACTAAATTCAAGGCTAGGTTTCTCTTGCAAAATTATAAGCTCTTCTTGTTTGGAAAATTCTACCCATGGTAGTTAAAATTTTATAGTCTTTAAGAAGCTTGATTTGATTTTAAAAGCCTGATTACCTCTTTTCATGACAAAGCAGCATGACTTCAATGTCTCTAGCAGTTTATTGCAGTTCCACTATGATGCTACTTTTTTTTTTTTTGGGGGCGGGTGGGGGTGTGGGAGGAAGGGGAAATTTGAGCTTCTTTTAAGGTTTTCATAAGATTTAAAGGATTATCATCTATTTGATTTAAATATTGGAATATACTCCTACTATAGTTAATTTATTAGTTTTTGTCTCATCTCTGATATTGATTGACATGAACTCGGAGGCTTGATTTAGAGTGCATGTTGACCATGTTTTCTCTCTTTCTTCACATTTTTATCTTCCTTTCTTCTGCTTTTTCTATCAATTATTTGCAATTTTAATTTTCTCTTACATCTACTTTGTATACTTTAGTATACCATCTTGTATTTTCTTGATGCTTCTAGGATATTTGAGTTATAGATTTAAAGTAATACGTGGACAAGAGCCATGCAAGCAGCAACTAAAGGTAGATAACTACCAAAATATGTTGCACCTTGAATATACTATTGCATCATGATATAGTTTGTCATTTTGTTTGTTTCTCCAGATTTCTATAGACATTGAACATGCAAAATGCTGTATCTGCTTAAATGTATGGCATGATGTTGTTACAGTTGCCCCCTGCCTTCACAATTTCTGATTTGTAACTTATCTATTTATCTTTTGCTAATAATTTTTTTTTCATTTCGAATTGCTGATTTTAAATCTGTCCTGTATTTCTTACATGCCAAGGCCTTACTATCCATTACAAGCTCTGCTTGCCTGGTTCACCTCGCTCTTTATCCTCATCATCCTTTAGTGAACCCAATTCAAGTTGTGTCACACCACAAATGGCTTTGGGAAGGTTAAAGCTTGATAGAAAAGCATTTAGTGTCTTATCCAAACCCAGCATCATCATCTGCACAGGAGCTATAGCAATCAATTTCAAAGCTCTTCTCTCTATACTTCACTGTTGGATGGTTCTGCAACTTCTACTGTTCTTTCTGAAGATATTCCTGTTCTGAGCCTAGATGATACCGTGGAGGAGGAAGAAATGCAAACTGGGACTTTAGAGCTAGATTTAGAGGGAAAAGGTCAGGTTGGTATTGTCTTAATGCATGGGTTTGGTGGAGGAGTATTTTCATGGAGGCATGTGATGGGGGTGCTGGCTCGACAAATTGGATGCCCAGTTGCTGCTTTCGATCGCCCTGGTTGGGGATTGACTTCTAGGCCTCCTTGGAAAGATTGGGAAGAAAAAGAACTGCCTAATCGTTACAAGCTCAAAAGTCAGGTAATTTTTGTTTTTGGATTTGAATGTTGTTTGGTTGTTTTGTCCATTGTTGTAGTGTTGATGATGGAATCTGATGTCAGATGGATAAATCGAGAGATCCTGTTAGAACTGTGTTTTGAAATTACAGATGAACTAGAATAGGAAAGGGAAGAAGTGATATAAAAATGAAAATGAAAATGTTGATAGTATAGCACTCTACTTTAGCATGGTTCTCCTTTGAGAGATCTGTTCTATTTTACAGTGTTCATTTTGATATTGATGGATAGAAAAAGCAACTTACTTTCTGCAAGAATGTCAGTCAGTGTCTAAGAGGCTTAAAAGGAGCAATAGCATCTTTGAAGCTACTTGAAAGAATAATCTCGATTGCACCAGATTATAAAGTAACCTGCAAAGCAAGTAATCTATGCGTCTTCTTCAGTTCTTCTCCATATCCTTCTCTTTCTGAAGCAGCAGCCATGGTGCACGAAGTGAGTCCTTCATTACTCTTCATTTTCATCAATTGGGGGTTAGGGTTAGGATTTTTCTGCTTCCTTCTCTGAAATCTTTCAACTTTTCGCTTGATTAATCGTTCAAATTCATGAAAACATTTACAAGCAACGATGATCTGCATCGACACCTCAGAGTGGATGTGCAATGGAGACTACAGTCCCAATAAGTTCCAAGCACAGTCTGAAGCTGTTAATCTCATTTGCGGAGCCAAAACTTAGGTCTTTTCTTCTTCTACAAGTTGATTACTTCACTAACATTTCCTTTTTCTATTTTTTTTTCATTTTTTAAATAAAAAAAAGCTCAGTTGTTTTTATGCTTTTTATTTTGAGTAAGTTACTAGCTTTTTTTATATTATTATTCTTAAATGTTTGACATAAAGTTCTTTGCTTTATAGTTTTAAAGTTTGAACTGTCGTCTTAGGGTTTAGCTGGTGTTGATTAGTTCAGTGACATTGCCTTTCTTATGCTTATTTCATTTTAAATGAACTATCAAGAAAAGTTGAGTTCTTTGTGTGCTTGTTAGTTTTAGTATGTTGCTAGCCTTTTGTTTTTCTTTTAAATGTTTAACTAAAGTTCATTGCTTTACTATTTTGATCTGTCAATTTAGGGTTTAGCTTGTTGTTGATTATGCGATTGGTGTTGAATGAGTTATGTGGGTTTTGCAAAACAGACGAATCCAGAAAATACTGTGGGAATTTTAACAATGGCGGGAACAGGGTCTTTTGTTTTGGTCACTCCTACTAGTGATCTTGGCAAGATCTTGGCTTGCATGCATGGTTAGTTGTTTTGCTTGCTTTTACTCATTTTTGTAGTCACTGAGACAAGTTTTGTCAAACTATTTTATTGATTCACCTCTGTAGATGTAAGTCGCCAAATGGGCGACAAGGTGAATCTTGCTAAAGGGATCCAGGCTGCTCATTTGGCTCTCAAGCATCGCCAAAATAAGAAGAAGCAATAGAGGATTATTGTCTTTATTGGAAGGTATATTCTTTTTATGCTCTGTCTGCATTTTCATCCTGTCATTTCCTTTTGCTCTTTGTCGTTGCATATTTTGTCTGTTTTTTGCAGTCCTATCAGACATGAAAAGAAGGAATTGATAGCTTATTGGAAGGAAGTTGAAAAAGAACAACGTGGCAGTTGATATTATCAATTTTGGGCAAGAAGACGATGGAAAAACAGAGAAATTGGAAGCTCTCCTTGCTGCTGTGAATAATAATAACACCAGCCATATTGTTTATGTTCCACCGGGTCCAAATGCCCTTGTTGATGCGCTTCTAAGGTAAGTGGGTTAGTTAATATGCTTAATTGCTTTTGCATGTTAGTGGATGACTTTATTAGGTTGACTTAAGTTTCATATTCTTCTCCCATGACAGTACGCCCATCTTCACTGAGGATAGAGAAGGTGGAACTGGTTTAGCTACAACTGCAGCAGGCAGTGTTTCTTATTTTGAGTTTGGAGTGGATCCCAACCTAGATCCAGAGTTGGCTCTTGCTTTGAGAGTTTCAATGGAAGAGGAAAGGGCCAGGCAAGAAGCAGCAGCTAAAAGAGCAGCTGATGAGGCTTCGAAACAGGCAAGAGATTGGGAACAGCAAAGCTGCCTACAGAATGAAGCAATGGATGAGCATGTAAGTGTCTTTGATCTAAAGCTGAAAGAAGACAAATGATTTGAAACTCAGTGTCAATATTTTGGTTTTAGCTTCATTTTACTGCTTAAGTAAGTCATGTTCAAAATTGTCACTGCAAGTCTTATTTTACCATGCTAATTAGGAGAATTCTTAACTAACTTCTGTTTTGTAGATAATAATTTTATATCTTTTTACTTTGAAGTTAATTGTCTCATCAGATAAACATATCATATAGAAATTTCTACTCTTACATCAAAACATAGGGATTAATGCAATCTGTGACTTCATTTACAAACATCACTGAGCCTTGATGCAACAACAGGATATTGATCATGCACTCAAAAATTTTATTTGCTTTTGTGTGTTGGTGGATGTGGGTGCAGATATTGATATGAAGTTTCTTTTGCTTTGCCGTTATTGCATATTGATTCACATAAATGTTTCCTTTCTTCAGCATATTGGTGCATATTTCGCATATTAAAAAGAATCTGAATTAACCATTTGATAGTAAAGAAAATCCAGAATCTAAAATTTCTTATATACTGGCCATTGCATAAGATTCTTAACTTGACAACCGATAATGTCATTCCTTCTATGTTTGATCTCATTTTGCTTATATTTGATTTACCATTAGCATGAGATGGATCAATTATTCTTTTGAACCAACTTTAAACTTACAACAGGATGGGGATAGTGTTCTACTTCAACAAGCCCTTGCAATGTCAATGGATGATCCTTCTGCCTGCCGTGATTTGCGAGACATTGATATGGGCGATGCCAATGATACACAGTTGCCATTAGGTGAGTCTTAAATGTTTAGTATAATTTCATGAGTTCATCTAAATTTCATGGAATGGCTTATCTAACTGTGTCTTTATATATATATATATATATATATATCTATCCTGCTGTGTTATCATCCAAAAAGAATTTAATTTGACTGTAAACTACTCAGCTGGTTGATGTTGGTGATCTGGAGTTCCCCTACTGGATCTCTATTGAAATCCTCAAATGCCATCCAAAAGTTAACTTTTGCTAAGCCTAACTATTCTTATGGTCTTAGGCCTCTTATGAATGTAACATACCTTGGCATAAATAGGCACCTAAAATGTTAGATTTACATATGCTTATTTTCAGTTTCCCAACCTCTGGTGCTTGCAGCTCTTCAACTATCTATGCAAGACAGTACAAAAGATTCAGCAAGCCAAAATGTTATGAGTGAAAGTGAAATGAGCAAGTTGTTGGCTGACCAGGCTTTTCTGTCTTCGATCTTTGCATCAGTATGTTTGCTAAAAATTGCACTAAGAAATTAAAGAATGAGATCATCTATTCAAGAGTTACAGAGCTTAGTTAATAATTATTTCACTTTAATGCTTCTGCAGCTTCCAGGGGTAGACACAAATGATCCCTCAGTTAAAGATGTTCTTGATTCCATGCAAGACCAATCTGAGGTAAGTTCTTCAAACTTCTTGCTAGTGTAAATAAAATATATAATCCATGGTATCATAACTAGCATGGTCTAGTTACAATATATTGACTATAAAATTTGTAAAGGTTGTTAGCATACGTATTTCAAGCCCATGTTGTTGTTTGCTATTTGCCAATTATGGAATAACATTACATAAATTAAAAGTTTCAATTCTGGTGTGAGGAAACATTTTACAATTCAACATAATTATTTATGTTTTTTGGTGTTGGATTTGATGATTTTTGTTGTTTTTGAAAAATTACAGGCTGACTTCATAAAGATGCTATTTCGTGACAATAGTTTTGATGCAGTATATGCAATTGAAGCTACATGTCATGCACCAGATGTAGTATGCCAATTAAAAAAATATGATCCATTTTTTCCCCTTGATGAGAGGGCTTATGAGCTTTCATTCTGTGTGCATTTTCATCGGTTTAACTTTTGCTTACTTGTGGCCAGCATGGATGCTACAAAGAGACAAAATTTTTTGCTTTTTAAATGTTGATGACCTGTGAGACAAGTTTCTCCTGTTTGATATATATCTTATAAATATTTCTGTCAGTTATGTATAAATGTCAGAGCCTTTAACATTTGTGTAGGTAAATAAGCTTTTGGCGTATAATTATTTTTCTTTGTGTCCTGCATTAGCGTGAAAGCTATATGAGTAAGATTTGCAAGTAGACATATACAAGCTTAGGACTTCTATATTTTTCTTGGTGTTGCCTTTATATATCTTTCAACAAGAAAAAGTTTTGCAACCCTTTCTTTTTTGTCATCATTAGGAAGCACTGCAAGATTGACCAGTGCCCTTTTCCTTGCATGATACGGAATACAAGCCTGCAAGAAATATGTGTCACTCAGTGAATGAAAGTAGATGTCGGCCTAAAAATGACACATGTTATCGATAAATGTCGCTCGTAAAACGACACATATGTATTAAGAGAAGTCCTTTTGTGTCAGTCAATGAATGACACTGGCATGTCGTTCCTTGACCGACACAAGATTTGTGCCAGTCATCGAATGATACTAGTATGTCGTTCCTTGACCGACACATGATTTGTGTCACTTATTGACAGACACATATTTAGTACAATCTGATACAGGAATGTCGTTATGTGACCGACACAAGATTTGTGTCAGCCAACGAATGACACTAGCATGTCGTTCTTTGACCGGCACAAGATTTGTGTCACTTATGGACGGACACATATTTGGTAAAATCCGATACTATATGACACATATTTGTTAATACATGTCTGTTTATGAATGACACATATGTTTGTGTCGGTTTGACCAAGTGACACGTATGGAATATGTGACAGGTCCATTTATATCGCGCGAAGACTGACATGTATATTGCTATGTGTCATTTTTCGGCCGACACAAAAGACCTTTTTTGTTGTAGTGGACTACTAGATATGTGTTTACTCTTGGATCAAGAGCAATTTCTTGGTGTAATAAGAGACAACCGACTGTATCTTTATCAACAATGAAAGCAGAATACCAAGTAGCAGCAATGGCCGCTCAAGAAAGTAATGGTTAATACAATTGATGAATGATCTACATCAAACAGTTGATTATGTAGTTTCGCTATATTGTGATAAACAGTCAACAATTTGTTGGGCAGAGAATCCAGTCTTTCATGCTAGAACTAAGCATGTGAAAGTGCACTATCTCCTCATCAAAGAAAAGGTTTTGCAAGAAGAAATTGAGTTGAGGCAAATCAAGACAGATGATCAAGTTACAGATTTGCTCACAAAAAGTTTGAGTTCATGCAAGTTCGAAAACTTTAGACGTCAACTTAATGAAGTAAAAAGAATGGGAGCTGGTGTTGAAAGGGAGTGTTAAGAAATCAACCCCATCCCATTTCATGGTCCAAGTCCAATTTACATTGAAGTCCATTGCAAAGCCTATGTCTAAGATTTGTATGATGTGTGTTAAATGTTTATTTATCTTGTGTGAGTTACACTTGTGTAAGTGGGTATTAAATGTTTATTATGTTGTGTGAGTTATACTTGTGTAGTGGGTATTAAAAGTTTATTGATGTGGTGTGAGTTACACTTGTGTGGTGTAGGTTTGGTTTGCTTTTGTGTGGCTATGGTTACTTCTTGTAGAGTATAAATAGCCCTCTTTTGTTTGAGTTTTATGTATCCAAGTATCTAAGAATTCTAAGGATCCAAGAATCCTAGAATCAAAGAAAATATTAGTTCTTCCTTTTGAGTGCTTATTTTGGTGTTTTTTCTTCTTCAAATTGAAAAAAGTGTTGTAGTGAGATTTGATGTTGCTATAATACAAACAATTTATTTTGTTTGTTCACTGGCTCCTAAAATTAGAGTTTTGTTCTCTAGTTTGTTCAACAACAACCACCTCTAACCACCGTACATCACCATAAGATAATCCGATCCACCCATACAACAACTTTCAACCATGACATATCATCACAACACAATCTCACCGGAATAGCAACCATCCGAAACTTGAAGGACTTACAATTATCTTGTAATCCAAAGACCATAAGCCGCATCAACACCGAAAATTTAAAACAAAAAAAAAACAACTCCCATACCAACAACTATGCCAAGGAAAAAAAATCTACCCACAAACCTTTGATTGGTGATCCTTTTTTTAGAAAAATTACTATTCACATAAAAAGAAAAAAGATTGTACAAAATACGAGGGGCATACCCCAAGAAGAGTACTTAGTACTCACAAGTCTAAAAGGAAGAAAAATGAAGCCCAAAGGCCTCAAATAAAAAGCGAGATATGGAGCCAAAAGGCCCCAACAAAAAAGAAAAGGCGCGTAGGCCCAATAACGACCGCAACAAAGCTAACATTCCTAAGACAATGCAACAAAATGGCGCATGTGCCCAATTAAACAAAACAAAACTAAAAAAACCAACTAATAATGAAGGCCCCTTATAGCACGAAGCTGAGGAGTGATCACATACTTGGCCTCAATGGTAAGAAGCCGAGAGCGGACCAATGCAAAAATCTCATCAATCACCTGACGACGAGTCCGATGTCGCTGCTGATACACACGATCATTCCTCTCATACCATAGAAAATAAACTGTAGCAGAGAAAACCAAACGTGCAAGGATATGCCCAAAATTCTTCCTGCCTTGAAGATGAAGAGAAGCCCAATGAAGTAGAGAGAGCCAACCAGAAGATGGCCAAACAATAAGAGTCTTAGCTGAAATCTCCCCCCATACAGAAGACGAGAAAGGACAGCTGAAGAAAAGATGCTTGTGCGTCTCATTTGCTGAAGCACAGAGAACACAGCCTGAAGAAGGTAACATGCCATGACTTCGTAGTCGATCCATAGTACGAAGACGGCCCAATGAGGCAAGCCAAAGTATAAAGGAGTGCCTTGGAATATGGCCAGGGAACCACAGAAGATGATGAAAGGAGTTTACCGAGCGTCTACTCCGTAATAATTCCCATGCTGAGGCAATAGAGAAAATACCAGAAGTGTGGCCCTTCCAAACAATATGGTCAAGAGTCCCCATCATAGGTCGGATGCGGATAGAGTCCCAAACCCGTCTGAGGTCCGGTCCACCTTCAGGAAAAGCCCAATCTCCATCCTGAATGATAGCTGAGACCTTTGCATCTGAGGGAAGACCTGTAGATGAAAGAGTCCTGAATGAAAACAAATCATTAATCAAATTGAGACTTTTAATCAAATTCTTGAACAAATTAATCAAATTCTTGAACATCCTCAACAAATTAATAAAATTAAACAAACCTTTGATTGGTGATCCTCAACAAAACTAATTCAAACTCATACAAATTAATCAAATTCTTGAACATCCCTATATTTCTTGGCACCAAATCATTAAAAAAATTTTGACGCAGATTAAGTACTCTAAAAGCGCATTTGTTTCGACTTCTTTACAAATCAAAAGAACTTTTTTGATACCAAAAACTCTTTTAAAAATTTTTTAGGTTATTGGGCTGCCACCTAAGAGGAACTTATGTAAAAATACTGTATTATGTCTTTTAGAAGAAGCTCAAAATTGAGACTTTTAGGAAAAAAAAACTCTTTTTAAGTTTTTTTTTTAAAGTTATAATATATCAAATATACTCTTACAATATTTAAAAACATTTACCCTTGTATATTTATTTAACCAAACAACCATCAAATTTTCTTTTTTTAATAAAAGCTTTATTTTAAAAATCCGAAACAAAAAAGATCTAAGTAAGCAAGATTCACTCTTGCTATCAAGCAATCTTTCACCAAACTGACATAATGATGCGTTCGAAACTAGCAAGTATACTAGTTGCACAAGTAATAAAGTGATAAGTAGATAACGTTCCCACGAGGATTGATTCTAATTGAATTTGTTATTCAAAAGCAATAACAGAATAAATGGGGGATTTTGTTGATGGATTAACTAAATGAAATATTAATGTAAATGCACAATAACACAACACAAAGTAAAAGAGAGTGAAAAATCAATGAGAGACACTTGGTTAAGGGTTCTTTCTCTGCCACAAGATATGAATTTGTGAATCAACACAGAATTGTCATCCAATTACATTTGTTTTTAAAAAATTTAATTGGTTTTTTAAACTAATTTAATAAAGAGACATTGAAGTTACAACCGTAGATAATAACAAGCTCTATTACCCCAATCTTTCCTTACTTTGTTGTTAAATAAAACAAGCTCTTTATTTAATCTCTATCCATTAAACAACCTAGAAAAAGCTCTCTGAGTTTAATTCAATGGAAGCATTACGATGAGAAAGATAGGTTGATCTAAGCAATAATCACACAAGTTCGGATTATTTAACCTAGGTTGTATTTTCCAATTGCAATCTTTGATCACAATTTTGCTACTAATGATTGGAAATTCAAGACAATTACGGATCAAGATTCTAATCTAGCAATAGACAACAACCAGATTATATTCAGTTGGCCACCCCAAATACAATCAGCAAGCAATCATAAGCATTAGATATGGGAAAATACAAGCAGCTTCAATTAGGAATTGGATAACAACTTCTTACACAATCAACTTACAAAAACCATATCAAGGGCTTTGAAATCACCCTCAACCAATTCAGATTCAGTTACACATGTTCAAAAGCGTGGTAAATACAATACAACATACAAATTTTCCATAAAACAAAAGGGAAGGGAAAAACTTAGCAATTTTGATGTAAATCTCTTTGAATTGTAGTTCTTCCTCTTTCCAAGCTTTCTTTCTCCTTCAAGAACTCCAAGAGATGAAAGAAATCAAGAGCTGCAGCCTCTACCACGTTCTCCCCTCTTCAAGTTCTTTGAAAATAAAACCCTAAAATTTGTTTATATACTCTTCTACAGTAACTTACTACAGTGCCCCGTATATAGTAACATGCTACAGTGATATGTGGAATTACAAATATACACTTCTCATACCATTTTTATCATAACTTTCGGTACACTACATAAATTCGTGAACCGTAAATTTCTCCAGAAAATAGACTTCGAGAACTTTTCAATGGTATATAGCATGTTATCCGGTTAATTGTATATCGATACAATCAACTCCAAGAAATTGGTTGACTAGCAGAGGTGAAAATGAAGGGTTTTACTCCATTTTTGTACAAGTTGCTCCAAAACTCCTACAAACATCAAAACCACACAAAAACATAAAAATACCAAGGAATATAGCAAAGAAACATGGACAAATTGATATGAAAGTAATACTTAAATAGACACCTATCAAATTCCCCCACACTTAGACTTTGCTAGTCCTCGAGCAACTACAACAATATGAAACAAAACTAAACCGAAACAGAATCAAAGAAAAAATAAAACACACAAATGCTTCAACTTGCAAATAGGCCTCAAAGATTGTACTTAATTATAACCCAAGGAAAACTTCAAAATAATGCACTTGATCAAGAATTTTATCTCAAAGATTAGTTTCGCTTCACTTCAATTCCTCAAGTGTGTGTGTGTAGAGCCATTCTCACCTAATCACTTGTAACCCGGATGAGTTTATGCATAAAAATGAATCATATTTAATATTGAAGATGTGTGTATAAATGAACTCCATAGGCCTGCTTTTCAAGTCACTCTCCACTAATGTAGACATGCACAACACCAAGGGTCAAGTAGGACTTTATTAAGCTTGTAACGTTTGGCTTGGGTGAAGGTATGATAAAGGATAATAATTTGGATCAAATTACCCACAAACACATAAATAATTCAAGACTATGTGGAGCTCAATCCTTATAACACAACTTATTTCAATTCATCCGGTTACTCCTCCAAACTTATTTAGAACACTGAATCTTTCTTTTTTTTTTTGTAGAAAAGAAAAGAAAACTATATTCCCACACTTTGTTGTTTCATTCTTTTTAAGAACACTCAAGGGTATAGATCTCTTTTTCTTTTTTTCTTTTTTTTTTTTACAACACTTCCCCTCCCCGACACTTAAACAACACATTGTCCTCAATGTGTAAGTATGCGGACAAGAAGTATAGATTGGTTCTTTGTTTTTTTTCTTTCTTTTTCTTTTTCTTTTTTTTTTTTTTTTTACAAACACAATAAAATGCCCTTGCATTGCTAATGACACAACCCAACCTCCTCTAACTTCCCAAAACCAGAACATAGCTCAAAATGTAATCGTGAATGATCTACATGCTCATAGGTAAGGGATAAACTGGTTGGAAAAAAAAATTTATTTGAGGTTAGGAAATCTTTTAAGGAGTTAACAAGAAAAAAAAACAAAAGGCTTACAGAGGCTCAAAGGGGTAACTAGGGATCAATTTTAATAAAGGTTAGCTATTAAGGCTCAAACGGTCCAAAGATGGCCTAAATCATTTCCCTAATATTGCACAGTCTAGGATTTCGCCTCGAGTGACCATCAAACAAGTTCTAGAATTCATTGAAATATGAAGAAACATTTAAATTACATAAACGTTCTCTAAGTAAACAAATAACTCAGTGATAATAGCTCAAAGCTCAATGTTGTGCAAGGAATCAAAAGCAAAGCGAAAACCAATAAACATTTCAAGTACACAGATCCATGCATTATTTATCATTTTTCAAGAGTTATTCTCAATCCAATCATTATCTTATCATCGACCCACAAAATACAAGAAAAGAGGTACGTGGCGTTGTTACACCTGAGTCAAGATTGTATATTTCAACAATCCTTAGGACCAGTAGCCCGCAGACTTAAGGTTTCCAGCCTATATACCTTTATTATGAAAGAACAAAACAAGAAACAAGACACTTCAAACAACATGAAATGAACAAACTACAGATTTATTTCAAGAGAATGCGTTTCAAGGGTTAAAGAAACCCCATATTCTGCCATTCTCAGGTTTTTCCACAATATTTTTTTTAAATCGAAACTGATAAAGACGAAAACGCATAACAACTTTAAATTAAGTAAAACTAAACTTACTCATAAAATAACAAAGTCCAATAAGTCAACAAACACAAACAAGTCAGTTAAAATGGGTCTAAAAAGTTTAGAAGTTAGCCTCCTTATTCAGCCATTATGGATTAAAGAGATTCAGAATGCGTTTCAAGAGGACTTAAACCTTTTAAGCCACCACCCTAAAAGCTAAGATTAGTAAATATCACCTGCGACGAAAGAAGTAACCTAAAAAAAAATCTCAAAAGAAATAACATGAAAAATCTGAAATAAACACAATAAAAAGAAAGCAAACAAAAGTGAAGCAAACCAGCAGATAAAGATTACAGATGGAGCGCTAAATCCAGTTTACGCCTTTTATTGCCCTCCACAAACCAATCTATCCTAGCTATTATTGGATCAGGCGAATAGACGAATGCTTGTAATTTGTCAATTACTCCCTTACAGTTGAAGCTGTAACCAGGATTTGCCTCGCCGACTGTGAGATGAAGTTTTTTTTTACTGCTTGATCAAGAAAGGATAACAAACCATCAAAAAAATTATTGACATTCAACAAACCAATGGGTTTTTTATGGATGTTTAGTTGTGCCCAAGAGGTGATTTGAAATATTTCCTCTAATGTACCATAACCACCGGGCAAAGCTATAAATGCATCAAATTTAATGACCATATGTGTAATACGCTCATGCATGCTATAGACCTGTAACTCTTGCCCGATTGTGTTGCCTACGATATCTCGTACAGCTAATGGTTTAGGGATAATGCCGAGAACTTTGCTCCCTCCTAGGGATGCAGCTGTTGACACACACCCCATTAACCCAAGAATACCCCCTCCATTAATCAAATGAATACCTCTCGCAGTTAATATCTTATCAAGATCAAGAGCTGCTATTGTAAACTCTCCATCTTTACCAAATTGCGATCCACAAAATACGCATATATTTTGGAATCGCCGAATTGGTGCCTTCTCCATTTCTAAAAGTGCTCTAAACTTGTGTAAGACAATGATGTACATTAGGTTATATGCGATTCAAGTACAAGACAGGTTATAAAATGACATTTGAAAATATGCAAAATGGATATATACACACGTAAAACTCTCAAATTTGACACATGGGGACATAATTTCGGTGGGGGTTACTCGATGTAGATTTATCGCCCAAAATTTGAAAAAATGAGATATGCTTTCGGCGAGGTTTGACAAAACCTACACACTTGTCTCCCACGTGAAGCATGGAAAATAGAGATACACTTTCAGCGGGGGTTGACAAAACCCCCACACTTGTCTCCTATGTGTGCTGCTGTCATGGGGTAGTCATATGGTTTGTCAAAAAGGAAAATTGGAAATTAAAACAAACAAAATCAACAAACAACAACAACATAAAGACAACACTCATAATCGAATCAAACAAAACAAGAAAGAATAAAATTCAGCAATATTAACACACATTCAAATGTACAAGTAGTTGTGATTGTGGCTCACATATTCCTCTGGTTTTACGTCCAGTAACGGCTGAAACGCCTTCTATAAGTCGGGGATTTGCTTTCCATCCAGTTTTCTTATAAACTGGCAAATAGGGTCGTTTTGAGTCAGATTTCCTAGACTATAACACTGCAATTCATCACGAAATTGTGTCCATAGATTAAGCAATTCATGCTAAACAAGTCCACAAGAATGTGACTCAAGAGTTAATAAAACATCGTCCAGCGACTCATTACATAGACCATTCTTAATAAATGACAGTTTATCTTCTCTATTTCTGGACACAAAACCTAATGAACGACAAGTCTGGTTACAATTTCATCTAGCACATTTATAACATACTTGTAACCTTTTTGCTCTTCGCCTCTTGGCGTAGTAGTTCTTTCCTAGACCAGGCATGTATTTTACTAGGTTAATATCAGACTCACCGGATAATCTTACCTTGGCTTCGATAAGCCATCAGATATCCACAGGCACATTTAGGAGCATCAACGCCCAAAGTCTAGTCATCAGTACTTTATAAATTTTAAACACAGCATTTTGAGGAAGTGAATGAAAATATTTACGAAGATTCGATAGAAAGATGTCGGCATCTATTGAAGAGGAGAAAAGGAGAGATATTACCGATAATGCGATTGAGTTTGTTCTTCTCCCATATATGCACGATTGAAACCTTCAGGCGATGGCTTTAACTCCGGTTTGAATATTTCCTCAAGCTGTTGCACAACTAAACTTGAAGCACGGAATAATCAAATTAAACACAAGAAAATAAAAGAAAAGAAAAGAAAATAAAGACACATAAAAGAAATAAAAACACAAGAGCAAACGAAAGTCAAAAACAAACAACAAAGCAAATGAGACAGATAGCAAAGAGAGATAAAACCTGATCAATTATAATGGCCCATGAGAGGAATCTCCTTGAAACACGAAAATTGATCGTTACTACCTTCTTTTCTTTGTCTCTTTTTATTTATGTTTCAAAAACATTGGGTTACCTCCCAATAAGCGCTTGGTTTAACGTCCTCAGCCTGACGTTACTTGCCATCACCCATCAAGATAAGCTGGCTCGTAGAGAGGTACCTCCTCGATGTCCTACATCACTAAATTCTTATAGTAAGGCTTTAACCTGTGCCAATTCACCTTGAATACTTTGTCCGTTTTTAAGCTCTTGATTTCCACTGCACCATGAGGAAAAACATTAGTAATAACAAAAGGTCCAACCCATCGAGATCGTAATTTACCTGGAAATAACTTGAGGCGAGAATGTAATATAAGAACTTTCTGTCCCACTTCAAAATTCTTCCTGGAGATCATTTTATCATGAAATGCCTTAGTTCTCTCCTTATAAATTCTGGAATTCTCATAGGCATCATTTCTAAGTTCTTCCAATTCTTGCAGTTGAAGCTTCCTTTGGTCTCTAGCAGCATCCATCTCCATGTTACAAAGCTTTACTGCCCACCATGCTTTGTGTTCGAACTCTACTGGAAGGTGACATGGCTTACCATAGACTAACCTATACGAAGACATACCAATATGTGTCTTGTAAGCAGTTCGGTATGCCCAAAGTGCATCATTAAGTCGTAGGCTCCAATCTTTTCTGTTCGGATTCGCAGTCTTCTCGAGAATGGACTTGACTTACCGATTTGAAACTTCAACTTGACTACTAGTTTGTGGATGATATGTAGTAGACACCTTGTGAGTGATGTTGTATTTCTTGAGCAAGGCTTCAAATAATCGGTTGCAGAAGTGTGTCCCTCTATCGCTAATCAAGGCTCTTGGTGTTCCAAATCTTGCAAAAATGTTAGATTTCACAAAATCTACAACAACTTTAGAATCATTAGTTCTCGTCGCTTTTGCTTCCACCCATTTAGAAACATAATCCACAGCAAGTATAATGTAAACATTACCAAAAGATGAAGGAAAAGGACCCATGAAATCAATACCCCATACATCAAAAATATCAACAATAAGTATAGGGGTTTGTGGCATTTGATTTTTGGCACTTAAATTACCTGTCCTTTGACAACGGTCACAAGCTTTGCAGAATAGACATGCATCTTTGAACAATGATGGCCAGTAGAATCCACAATCAAGAACTTTGAGGGCTGTTCTTTTTAATCCGAAGTGACCTCCACATGCATAAGAATGACATAAGGTTAAAATTGAATTAAATTCAGATTCAGAAATGCACCTTCTTATCACTTGGTTAGAACAATGCTTTCATAAGTACGGATCATCCCATATGTAATACTTGGCAATGTTCTTGATCTTGTCTTTTTGAGCTCGAGTCAAGTCATGTGGTAGCTTCTTCGTAACTAAGTAATTGATAATATCTGCATACCAAGGCACTGCTACATGTAGAGACAGTAATTGTTCATCTGGAAAACTTTCTTATAATGGCAGTACATCCTCATCATGGACAATGCGACTGAGATGGTCTGTAACTAAGTTTTCACTTCCCTTCTTATCTTTGATCTCCAAGTCAAATTCCTATAAAAGGAGTATCCACCTGATAAGCCTTAGTTTAGCATCTTTCTTTGTGAGCAAGTACCTCAAAGCTGCATGATCAGAATAAACGGTTATTTTAGTACCAATCAAATAAGAATGAAATTTTTCTAAAGCAAAAATAACCGCCAGGAGCTCTTTCTCAGTTGTAGAATAATTAAGCTGAGCATCATTTAAAGTTTGAGATGCATAGTAAATGACATGTGGAATTCGGGCAATTCGTTGACCCAAAACGGCACCCACAGCGTAGTCATTTGCATCGCACATGATCTCGAATGGATGATCCCAATTCGGAGATTGGATTACTGGAGCCGAAGTCAAGAGTTCCTTCAGTTTCTCAAACGCCTCTTTGCATTTCTCATCAAATTCAAAGGCCACATCATTCTATAATAATCTGCATAGGGGCAAGCTATCTTCGAGAAATCTTTGATAAATCTACGATAGAAACTTGCATGACCAAGAAACGAACGAATATCTCGCACACTTGTAGGAGGTGGTAAGGAACATATAAGATCTATCTTGGATTTATCCACCTCTATACCCTTAGCAGAAATAACATGTCCCAAAACTATACCCTGATCTACCATAAAATGACATTTCTCCCAATTCAGAACAATGTTAGTTTCTATACATCTTTGAAGTATAAGGGTAAGGTTGTCAAGGCATTTATCAAAAGAATCACCAAAAACACTAAAGTCATCCATAAATACCTCAATAATGTTCTCAACATAATCATAGAAAATACTTACCATACACCTTTGGAAAGTGGCAGGGGCATTGCAAAGACCGAATGGCATGCGTCGATAGGCAAATGTACCGAATGGGCATGTGAATGTAGTTTTCTCTTGATCCTCAGGGGCAATGACAATCTGATTATATCCTGAATAGCCATCAAAAAAACAATAATGAGAATGACCTGCTAACCTCTCCAGCATTTGATCAATGAATGGCAAAGGAAAGTGATCCTTGCGAGTTGCTAAATTGAGCTTCTGATAATCAATACAAACTCGCCACTCAGTTTGGATACGAGTGGGTACTAGCTCATTGTTATCATTCTTAACCACCGTAACACCAGATTTCTTTGAAACAACTTAGACTGAACTCACCCACTTGCTGTCCGAAATTGGATAAATCACACCCACATCTAACAATTTGAGAATTTCTTTCTTCACAACTTCCATCATTGGAGGATTCAATCTCCGTTGTGCTTCTCTAGTGGGCTTGGATCCTTCTTCTAGCAAGATGCGGTGCATGCATACGACTGGACTAATACCTATGATGTTAGCGATTGTCCACGCAATGGCTGTTTTGTGATCTCGAAGCACTCGGATGAGTTTCTCTTCTTGTAATGGTGCAAGGCCCTTTGCTATTATGACGGGTAAAGTATCTTTCTCACCAAGGAATACATGTTTCAAATGATCTGAAAGAGGCTTAAGCTCCAAGGTAGGGGCTTTCATCACAGAAAGAAGAAGTTTCTCATTAGATAAAGGCAATTCAATGTATGAAACATCATACCTGTTTGTGGTGATAGCTAAAGTCTTATCTAAGCTTGCCACAGCTTCCTCCACTTCTTTAGACACATGTATCAACTTTCTCAGTTCTCTGAAATTTTCTGTCCTTATGTGTTCACTAATGGCTACTTAAAATCCATCCTTGCGAGTTAACTCAAAAAGTTATTGTGCCAAAGAATCAATAACATCAACTGCAAAAACAGAATGCAAGTCACTAGGATACCTCATTGCCTCAAAAATATTGAAACGAATCACCTCGCCATCAAACTCCATGGTGAGAATGCCATCATGAACATCAATCTTGGTTCGGGCAGTTTTCAAGAATGGCCTCCCTAAAAGAATCGGTGTTAGATTGGGAGATGTCTCATCCTCCATTTCCAGAACATAGAAGTCTGCTGAAAAAATTAATTAATTTACCTGCACAAGCACATCTTCTACAACTCCCTTGAGATATGCATTAGAACGATCAGCAAGTTGAATTACAATCCCAGTTTCCGCAAGGGGTCCAAGATTCAAAGAAGCATAAATAGAATATGGCATAACATTAATAGATGCTTCTAAATCTAACATAGCTCTTTCAAACTTGGTATTACCAATGGTGCATGGAATGGTGATCGTACCTGGATTATTGCATTTCGGAGGAATTTTTCTTTGCAATACAGCTGAAACATTTTTCCCCACACTTACTTTCTCATTTCCCTTCAACTTTCTCTTGTTGGTGCATAACTCCTTGAGAAATTTTGCATAACGAGGTACTTGCTTTATAGCATCCAGAAGTGGTATATTTACCTCGATCTTGCGAAAAGTTTCCAGGATTTCCTGTTCTTGTTCCTCCTTCTTTGATTTTGCAAATCTGCTAGGAAAAGGTGGGGGTGTAACATATGAAGGAATATGAGTTTTAGGATTTACCTTAGAAGATGATGTTTTATTCATGGTGGAAGTGGTGTCATCCTCTTCATCAGTTTGTGATTTCTTTGGTGGAATCTCTAATTGCTTCCCACTTCTCAAAGTTACAGCACTAGCATTCTTTCTTGGATTGATCACCGACTGAGAAGGTAATTTTCTGAGCTTTGACTCTCAAATTTGCTCATGTTAGTGGCCAATTGTCCCATTTGATTTTTCAAGTTTTGGATACTTGCCCTAGTTTCCTGCTGAAATTGCATTGTGTTAGTGGCAAGTGCTTTAACAATATCCTGGAGAGATATACCTGAATTTTGTGGAGCTGGTTGCAGTGCTGGTTGTGGTATTGGTGGTGGTTGTGCTTGAAATGGTTGCTGCACTCTTGGTTGATTGAAACCTGGTGGTCGATTTGGTATGGCATTTAGGACGATTGGTTGATGATTCCCATATCTTAAATCAGGGTGATCTCTCCATCCAGCATTGTAAGTATTGGAGAAAGGGTCATACTTTTACCTTGGTTATCCCGAAAATCCACCCATGGTATTGGCTTGTTCTGTATCTCCTTCTTGCAAAGTTGGACACATGTCAGTTGGATGGTCCGTGGTAGAACATACTCCATATGCATAAGATTGCTGCATATGTTCTACAGCCATTTTTTTTACAAGAGAGGTAAGTTCACAAAGTTGATTTTCAATATTTGAAGTACTTACCTCATTTACTCTTTTTGGTAGTTGTGGCTCAAATTGATTGCTGAATTGTTGGGAGTTCGCTGCCATGTCACTAATCAAACGTCTTGCAACGTTCGGTGTTTTATTAACTAATGCTCCACCACTAGCAGCATCAATGATACTCCTTTCCATTGGTAAGAGACCCTCATAGAAATATTGAATTAGGAGTCCATCACTTATTTGGTGGTTTGGACAGCTAGCACATAACCTTTTAAATCTCTCCCAATATTCATGAAGTGATTCTCCATTGTGTTGTCGAATGCCATTAATATCTTTTCTAATATTTGTAACTTTCAAGGCTGGAAAGTATTTCTCCAAAAAGAGTTTACTCATCTCATTCCAAGTGGTAATGGTACCTGTGGTAGATAGTATAGCCAATCTTTTGCCGAATCTGCTAATGAGAATGGGAAAGCTCTCAATTTAATTTGCTCTTCAGAAACGCCGGTTGGCTTCATACTTGAGCATACCACATTAAATTCTTTGAGGTGTTTGTTCGGATCCTCTCCTGCAAAACCATGAAATGTAGGCAAGAGATGAATCAGTCCAGATTTAAGTTCAAAATCTACCTCAAGATTGGTGCTTATGCATAACGGTTGTTGATCAATAATTGGAGCCGCTAACTCCTTAAGAGTCTGATTGTTTTCCATCGCCATTACTTCCGATTCAGATTTGATTGAACTGCAAGAAGATGGGAGGGAAGTATGTCGTTCAAGGTCAAATTCTGGAGGTAGAGTTGAAATTGACCGATTTAGTCTTAAATTCGAGGATTAGAGAAACTCCTTAATTCTCTTAAGTCGCTGATCCGCTTCTCCCTCGGACATAAAAGCTCAAACACAAACAATCAGAAAAGAAAAATCAAAATTAGGAATCAACAATGAAAACAAAATAACAAATCGATTAAAAAATCGATCCCCGGCAACGGCGCCAAAAACTTGATGCGTTCGAAACTAGCAAGTATACTAGTTGCACAAGTAATAAAGTGATAAGTAGATATCGTTCCCACGAGGATTGATTCTAATTGAATTTGTTATTCAAAAGCAACAACAAAATAAATGGGGGGTTTTGTTGATGGATTAACTAAATGAAATATTAATGTAAATGCACAATAACATAACACAAAATAAAATGGAGTGAAAAATCAATGAGAGACACTTGGTTAAGGGTTCTTTCTCTGCCACAAGATATGAATTTGTGAATTAACATAGAATTGTCATCCAATTACAGCACTGAAGTTATCAACCGTAGATAACAACAAGCTCTGTTACTCCAATCTTTCCTTACTTTGTTGTTAAATAAAACAAGTTCTCTATTTAATCTCTATCTATTAAACAACCTAGAACAAGCTCTCTGAGTTTAATTCATTGGATGCATTAGGATAAGAAAGATAGGTTGATCTAAGCAATAAACACACAAGCTCGGATTATTTAACTTAGGTTATATTCTCCAATTGTAATCTCTGATCACAATTTTGCTACTAATGATTAGAAATTCAAGACAATAACGGATCAAGATTTCTAGTCTAGCAATAAATCACAACCAGATTATATTCAGTTGGCCACTCAAATACCTGTCTCTTATACACATCTAGATGTGTATAAGAGACAGATACAAGCAACTTCAATTAGAGAATTGGATAACAATTCCTTATACAATCAACTTACAAAAACCATATCAGGGGCTTTGAAATCACCCTCAACCAATTCAGATTCAGTTACACATGTTTAAGAACGTGGTAAATACAATACAACATGGAGACATTCCAGAAAATGAAAGGGAAGGGAAAAACTTAGCAAGTTTGATGTAATTCTCTTTGGATTGTAGTTCTTCCTCTTTCCAAGCTTCCTTTCTCCTTCAAGAACTCCAAGAGATGAAAGAATTCCAGAGCTGAAGCCTCTACCACGTTCTCCCCTCTTCAAGTTATGAAATAAAACCCTAAAATGTGTTTAAATACTCTGCTACAGTAACTTACTACAGTGTCCCGTATTATATATGCTACAGTGATTTGTGGAATTACATTTCTATACTTCTCACACTGTTTTGATTACAACTTTTGGTACACTGAATGGATTTATAAACCGTAAATTTCTCCAGAAATAGACTTCGAGAGCTTTCCAACTGTATATAATATGTCATCGGGTTCATTGTATATCAATACAATTAAATCCGAGAAGATCACTGACTAGCAGAGGTGAAAATGAAGGTTTTTACTCCATTTTTGTGCAAGTTGCTCCAAAACTCCTACAAACATCAAAACCACACAAAAACATAAAAATATCGAGGAATATAGCAAAGAAACATCGACAAATTGATATGAAAGTAATACATAAATAGACACCTATCACTTAATCTTTACATCCACACCATTTGCAAACTCCCACCTATCGACAACTCATATCACCACTCTCTTCTCAAACTAACATCATTCATATAATCATTCAAATTCATGAAAATAACAACAAACTCTCGACAATTGGTTAGCTTTGTCAAAATCTTATCTTAGCTAGGACAATGTTGAATGGAGCTTGCTTATGTGGTAGGACGGCCATGAACTTGAAGAAACTGTGAAAAAGAATTAAATTTTTGAAAATCTTAGGAGTGTTTATAAAGAGTTTTTGATAGTTTTGAAAGACTTTGAATACTTGATTTTAGTTTGTGCAAAAGAGAGTGAGTGTTGGGGCTAGGCTATATGTGATTTTTGGATAGGTTATATTGTACACTTGGTTATGTATGGATTTAAAGTTGTTTTTGGCGTAGAAGAAGATGAAGAAGAGGATGAGAAAACTAACGTAAATTTGACTTTTTGATTTTTCTGTTTGTTAATTAATAAGTAAATGGAATATATTAGCTGAACTGGGATGATACAAAAATTGAAAGCAGAATAGTTTCATTGACTAAATGCGATTAAGGATTTCTGCTTGAAATTAGGGCAAACATTAGGGGTTTTTGATATTATCCCCTTCTCAATTTAGGTCTGATTCTAAGATAAGCTCATTTAAATGAATTTTAGTTGGGTAAGGTTATTTGCACCAACTTTCTTATTAAAAAACCCACTTTTTTTATCAAAACTTTAATTACAAAACTATCTATAATAAATTTATAATGAAGTCCAATTAAGCCTAATTAAACTAAAAACTTTTTACTATTACACCCACCTTTACCTCCATCACTATTTTTATAATCAGTTTCCATCATCTCTCTACTTTTATCATCAAATCCTTATAGTAAGGGTTATCTAACCAATTTTTTGAAATTAAATTTAAAAGAAATTCCATAAAAACTAAGACAACTTTTGCATATGGAGAAACAAATTAATGCTTGAGGATTAGAATACTAGAAAGATATTAATTTTTTTCATCACAAAATAATGACTTTTAGAATTTTTTAAAAAATTTATAGTTGGGGGTAGTTTGATAGACATTGACGGCCTACATCGTCATATCAATTTAGGAGGATAAGTAGGCTAGGAACCGAGGCAAGGCGAGCATACGACAGCAGATATCCATCCCCGTAATGGGGCAGGGCGGAGCAAAAATATTTCATCGGATTCGTACACGGCCCACCCCATGGATTTACAAATTTATAATAAAAATTTTATTAAAATGGACCTATCATATTTAAAAATTTTCTTTATATACCCATATAGACAAATTTTAGTAGAGTAGACCCACTCTATTTAAAAACTTTTTTTATATACTTTATCAAATTTCAAGACACTCATATATATATATATATATATATATATATATATATTAATATATATATTATATATATATTATATATATATATATATTAAAACTTATCAAAATCATCTTTTCAAATTAATAGAAGTCTATATATTTTATAATATTTTAAATACAACCTTTTCTAACGTGAGGCGATACAGGTCAGACGGGTCTAGAAGCTGGACCCGAACCCAGACCCAACCCTAATGAGCAATGGGATAGGTCAAGCCCCGCCTCATCCTTATGGGTCTCATCGGAGCTCCAGACCCATTGGGTCAAATGCCCAAGCCTAAGGATGAGTATAGAAATAACACAGTGGCCTTTGCCTACTTTGCTTAATTGTAGCATCTCTTGTTAGATTTTTTTACTAAAAGAGATATCGTAGTCCACTTCAGTGGTTTTGTAGTTAATAAAGTTATTGGCTAGTTTATAAATTGGACGTACCTTGCAGTCCAAAACACAAAATTAAAGAATGAAAAGAATTCCAACACTCTTTTATTTTACACATATTATCGTATTCACTTAGACAGGCTACTCACTTCATCCAACAACTATTATTCATATTACTTTTATTTTTTTAAAAGCTAAGAATGGCTGTTTATTATTTGGTGCAAAAGTTACATGATGGATTTATTTAGAAAAATTACTAACTTTGTAATACTTATTTTAGTATAGTTATATTGAGGATTATGGTGGGTTTATATAGTAAAAATCAATATTTTAAAATTGAAAGGAGATTTCATCTATTAAATTGTTGTATTTATAAGAAAATCAGGCACAAATAACTCCACTCTTTTAGTTTTTATCTAAATGGAAAAACATTTGATCATTCCTTGTAACTTATTTCTCTAAATTGGCCCTACTATTTTTTATTATTGCCTATTTTGTATATTCTATCTTGTAACCCACTCATCTAACCTATATACTTACACTATTAATTTTTTTTAATTTTCTTAATTATTGCCACAGTTATTGCATCAATATTATTTAAAATTATCAAATTACATGCCTATTTTTCTATACATATTTTCTTTTAATTTTTCTTAGTCATTTATAAGATAAATTGATGTAGGACAAATTAGAAATAAATTAGGGATTTTAATATTGATTTTAGGGATTTTAATAAATTAGAGATTTTGACTATTATTAGGGATTTTGACTTCCTAAATTGTGAGTAATCCTAATTTGAGTTATTTTCCTAATTAATAGTTTACTATTTTATTTAGGATTTAATTTTGGTATTTTCTAGTTAAATTAGGATTATGATTCTATTTCCTAATAGGATTTTATTTCCTAGTAGAACTAGGCTTTAAGGTCCTATAAATAGGAACCTTTAGTTATGTTATTTTTAGATTTGGTTGTTATTGTTTTTGATCTTTTAGTAAAAAGATTATTTCTCCCTCAATTTTCACTCTACTTCTTCCCCAAATTTCTTCTATTATTTTTCCCCTTTCCTCTGTCTACATCTCCCTCCCTTTCTCTTAACTTGAGGACCCCGTTCCTCATCAATTGGTATCAGAGCGTGGTTTTGATCCCCTCTTATACTATTTATCCTTTAATTTTGTTCAACCCATTAACCCTAAAATCTCCCACTACCATCAATTTACTTTGCCCCAATTTCATCTTCCATCACCCCTACAAAACAAAAACCAAAAAAAAAAAAAGTCACTCTTCACCGAAGTTACTGTTCACCGAACTTACTGTTCACCAGGTACTGTTCACGTGAGTTACTGTTCATCGTGGGTACTATTCATCGAAGTTACTGTTTACCGCGACACCATCATATTGTTCTTGTCAATATCTACAATGTGTTCTTCATTACAAACTTCAATACTCTCAATGATACAAGCCTCAGAAAATAGGACAAACGTCAGAATTGATGCTCTGGAGAGTAGAATGGATGCCATGGAAGATAAAATTGCAGAAATATTGATAACTATAAAAGCCTTACAAGCTTCCTTTCTTAAAATACAAGGCCGTAATTTGGAGTCCTCCACCAAACATCAGAATCAAGGGATTGTGGGTGCAACTCCTAAGAACCATGAAGTTGAGTGTGATGATTTTAGTGGAGATGAGGAAGCAAGTGATATTGATCTTGCAGATGAGCATGAATCTAACAGTTCTATTGAAGTCAAGGGCGAAACGAATTTGAAAAATGATGTAGAGCTTACATGTGAAGTTGAATCCATATGTGAAGAAGAATATCATGAAATCATTCAAGAAATTGGTTTCATAGGTTGTGAGTCATATTTGGATTCACCTA
Source organism: Boswellia sacra (assembly GCA_013180625.2). NCBI lineage: Eukaryota > Viridiplantae > Streptophyta > Magnoliopsida > Sapindales > Burseraceae > Boswellia > Boswellia sacra. The sequence continues at coordinate 699 of SNVD02007398.1, read as the reverse complement.
CTTTTATTATTGGGTCAACGGTGACGTCTTCTACCAAGCCAACGGTCAAGTCTTCCATGGGGATTATTGTTTATCTACCAATATTGAAGGCTGCTGAAGCATCAATAATTTTTCTATTATGTGTGCTTCCAATATTGGACCGTCGTGAAGCGAAAATTTGGATTGACGACTTTCCAATGATTGTGCAAGATAAGACGTGGCGTTTCCTTGTGTATTGGCAATTTCCTCATTGACAACTCGCCAGGAGTCGAGTTTTTTTCAAGAGGGAGAGAATTGATGTAGGACAAATTAGGAATAAATTAGGAATTTTAATTTTGATTTTAGGGATTTTAATAAATTAGGGATTTTGACTATTATTAGGGATTTTGACTTCCTAAATTGGGAGTAATCCTAATTTGAGTTATTTTCCTAATTAATAGTTTACTATTTTATTTAGGATTTAATTTTGGTATTTTCTAGTTAAATTAGGATTATGATTCTATTTCCTAATAGGATTTTATTTCCTAGTAGAACTAGGCTTTAAGGTCCTATAAATAGGAACCTTTAGTTATGTTATTTTTAGATTTGATTGTTATTGTTTTTTTGATCTTTTAGTAAAAAGATTATTTCTCCCTCAATTTTCACTCTACTTCTTCCCCAAATTTCTTCTATTATTTCTCGCATTTCCTCTGTCTACATCCCCTCCCCCCTTTCTTTTAA
>SNVD02007396.1:0-29191 GCA_013180625.2 Boswellia sacra | reverse complement strand
CTCCCTTTTTGGATGTGATCTTCCACAATAGATTCGATCATATTAGCCTCCTCAATTTCATCTTCTTCGTCTTGTGGTTGTTTGCACATATTGAAAACATTAAGTTCCAATGTCATGTTCCCAAAAGATAGCTTCATGACTCCATTCCTGCAATTAATCAAAGCAGTAGAGGTAGCTAGAAATGGACGCCCTAAAATGACAGGAATTGAATTACATACTTCCACTGGTTGTGTGTCCAAGACAATAAAATCCACTGGGTAAATGAATTTATCGACTTGAACTAAAACATCTTCTACTACTCCTCTTGGTACTTTAATTGATCTATCAGCAAGCAAAAGAGTCACAGAAGTCGGTTTTAACTCATCTAGATTGAGTTCTGAAAAACCGAATATGGAATCAAATTCACACTAGCACCAAGATCAAGTAAAGCTTGTTCAATTTTATGGTCTCCAATAACACATGAAATTGTAGGACAACTTGGATCCTTATATTTCACTGTATTATTATTTTGAAGAATAGCACTTACTTGCTCGGCTAGAAAGGCCTTCTTTTTCACATTTAGTTTTCTTTTCACAGTGCACAATTCTTTCAAAAAATTTGCATAAGAGATTTTTTTTTCTTTTTCTTTCGGGTTACTGTTTGATCACATCAAGCAAGCGGAATGTTGACCTTACATGTTTGAACATTTCAAAAGATTCAGGAATTGTGAGTTTGCTTCTTTTGTGTGGCTAATGCTTGAGGAAATGGAGGCATAGATGAGGATATGGTTTCCTCTTCGCTAGGTGTTGGTTTAGCAGCCTCTTCCTGCCTTTTAGAGATCGATTCTTCTTCTTTCTCACAAGGGTCAGGAATGTGTTTTTCAACAATCTTATCATTGCGAAGGGTCATGACTGACTTGGCTTGGTCAAAGTAATGGTTACTTGAACTTCCTGCATTTGAGTTAGATTGATCTTTGGGGTTTTGCAATGTTTGAGAAGGAAATTTTCCTTTCTCTTGGATGCTACATGTCGATGCAAATTTTGCAAGAGTTTCTGACAAATTTGCTAGTGTTTGAGTAGTTTGACTATTGAAAGTCTTTTGCTTTGTAATGAATGAATGCAATGTTTCTTCAAAGTCATTCCTAGGAGGAGGAGCATATGCATGATCATGAGAATTTTGAAAAATTTGTTGTGTTTGAAAAGGGACTTGTGAAGATTGTGCATGATTGTCATTTTTTCAACTAAAATTTGGATAATTTCTCCAACCGGGATTGTAGGTTTATGAATGATGGATTTTTGATTTGGCCTTTGAAAGGTTTCATGCATGGTCATGCTTCATGGGACAATTCCCTAAAGGCAGGCAAAAGTTGGGCAATCATCAGTTAGATATGGGTCTCATTGTCATACAAATGTTACAGACATTTCTTGTATATAGATTTCAGACTTGACCACTCTTTTTCATCTCTAAAGCTCGACTTTCTCATAGATAGGGATGCCGGATTTGGCTTGAAGTTCATGGTGCTTCCCTAAGGTTGTAACTACCTCTATTGGATGCGAGGTTTGGAGCCTTGCTTTGGTACTCATTAGGTGCCAGCAGTGTCCAATTTGGTGCCTTTGTATGCAAGGAATCTAGGAAGTCAAGTGCTTCCTCAGGGTCTTTTTCTTTATAATCTCATTACACATTAATTCCACTAGTTGCCTATCTTGAGGTGTTAACCCTTCATAGAAATGTGCAACTATTCTCCAAGTTTCAAACCCATGGTTAGGACAGGTATTAAGTAGTTCCTTATACCTATCCCAACATTAGTAAAGGGTTTCTCCTTGTCTTTGAGAGAAATCAGAAATTTGTCTTTTAAGGGAATTTGTTCTATGGGTGGGAAAAATTTTTTTAAAAAATTGTTGTTTCATCTCATCCCATGAACTGATGGAATTCGACCTCAAATTTTGTAGCCATGTTCTAGCTTTATCTTTTAAAGAAAAAGGAAAAAGCTGTAATCTAATGGTGTTTATGCTACAATTTGGGTCAGTGTAGGAGCTACATACCTCTTCAAAGAGTTTCAAGTGCGAATATGGGTTCTCCAAGTCAAGGCCATGAAAAGTGGGTAGAAGTCGAACAAAACTTGGTTTGAAATTGAAATGGATTGAATCTGGAGAGAAACTACACAAGATGGTGCACCTGTCTCTTACCGGATTCATGTAGGTCTTTGAGGGTTCTTCGTTGGTTTTGATCATTTTGTTGCGAACGGTTGTCCCCTTCATCCGTGAATATTTCCTCATGATTGTTGGCCATGTTTTCTAAGAAAGATGATGTTTTTCTAACAAGTCTAACACTAGATGTTCGTGACCAAATTTTCATGCAAGAAAGAGAGAAGAAGGGAGAGGAAAAGATGAACACACAAAAAAATAAAAAAAATTTAGATCTAAGATGAGAAAAGAGAATACTTACAATTTTGCACGCCAATTTTTACCTTCCCCGGCAACGGCGCCAAAAACTTGACACATCCGAAAATGGATTGTCTCCCAAGTATAGGAGTGTCGAAGTAATAAAACCCGGTGAGACCGGGGTCGATCCACGAGGAAAGGAATTTAAGCGTTACAAATTATAAGCTAAACAAATGTGATATGGATGATTCAAAGAGGTGACATGATAATATCAACAAGTATGTAAGATGGTAGGTGGTATTACCGACCATTTAAATATAAAACAAAAAGCAAGAGAAGGTAAAACCATCCATGAAAATAGGTGGTATAACCAATCATAGTAAATTAAAGAACAATTTCATAAGGTGGTAGAACCTACCATAGTAAATAAAATAAAAAGTTCATAAACAATAGAATAATTAAAGTACAAGAGGAATTAACACAATAACAATGAAGGCTAAGGTTAGGGGATCCGCCCTTGATATTTCAAATAAGGATAATTAACCCATTTTAGTTATCTGAATTATATTTGTTTCGTTACCAATATTTATACCCATTCTTGTAAATAGGTTCAAGCATCCAATGTGCCAATCACTATATGTCTACAACAAATCAAGATTCCTAACTAGATTCATCTCGGTAAAGAAGAACCATACGACATCTAGAAAAGATCCAAGCATTTGATGTGCCAAGGATTGTCAACAATGGATCAAGACCTCCACTTTACGAGTGGTGTCAAGATTGATTGAGAAATTAAATATAAATCATATTGAATAAACATTATAAGATTAAGATTATTAAGCACATATTAAGGGTTAGAGAATCCTTATTCTCATATCAAGGGTTTCACCCTTTCACCCTAGCAAAAGAGAAATTAGAAGAACATTATAATAGAAAGAAAATAAAATGTAAGAAAAAGGAAATTCATTAATAACATAAACACACAAAACACAATACAAGATCCTAGCCAAAGCCAAAATGTTCCAGCCAAGGCAAAGATGCCCTAATGGGTCACAAGGCACCTCTATTTATAGATACATCCAGGGGCAAACTTGTCAAATTACAAGGGCATAATTGTCAAATATTAGTTGTAAAATATCTTGTCAATTGCGGATCATTAGGCACCGACTTTGACCATCAATTTTGACTCGAAATGTTGTTGAAATTTAATCACATGTCTTCATGGAAAGTTGTATATATTTTTCTCAGGCTTTCTAGAACATATTGATTTGCACAATTTTGGATACGTATTTTGGAGATACGAGCCAAATGACTGAGGACCTTGTTAGGACTGGGCCGGAGATATAGAGGGGTTCACTTCAAGCCCAATTTGTGGTCCACTAGAGCCCGAATTTGCTTAATGCTGGTGGAAATGCAATCTGTAGAAATAAATCAGCTTTCCAAAAAACAGTAAGAATTGCACCATATGATCTATAAAAAGAGAGTTATGCCCATTTTACCAAACCTGTAACAAAACCAAAATTAAGAGAAATTAATTCCAAAGATGCAAATACTACAAATATGCTTAAGTTGAGGAATTTAATGACACTATTAATGCAATATGATAAACTAAACTCTTATTAAACATGCATATTTAAGTGTTCATCAACGCATGGCACATATGCTCATCAATTCAGATGCCTTTATTGCTTTACCAGGTGGCTTTGGTACTCTCGAAGAAATTTTTCAAATTGCCTTTTGGGCCCAACTGAATCTCCATAAAAAACCCATGGGTTTGTTGAATGTTAACAATTTCTTTGATCCTTTAATAAGTTTTGTTGATGCAGCTGTGGAACAAAATTTTATCCCTCATTTGGCGAGATAGATCCTTGTTTCTGCCATTTCTGCTGGCCAGTTACTTGACAAATTATAAGAAGTTGAGTATGAACCTGACCCAGCTAGTACTCAAATTAATTGGGCAGGAGGGAAAAAAAAGTGCAAATTGGATCTAAATCTCCGTTTGTAATATTTTCTTGTGCTTTATTTCATTTTATGAGTCTTTCAGGTCATCTCTCTTTAATAATAGAAGCTTCAGGTAATGTCTCCTATACTTTATCTCTCTACGTTTAAACATTGAGGACAATGTTTCATTTAGTTGAGGGGGAAGGAGAGTAGACATAAGTGTGTCTTGAATTTTTTTCTAAAAAAAAAAAAACGAGTTAGTAATTAGATTCAGAGTGCGGCGTAAGGAGTTTAAATCCTCTTGAGATGCATTCTGGGTCAGGAATGGCAGAGTAAGGAGGACCAATTTGAACTCTTGAAACCCATTCTAACCAATTTGTCATTTTATTTTGATCTTGTGAACTCATTTTAGCTAACTTGATATTATTTAGTCTTGATTTTTGAATTTTATAACAAGGAGGTCTTATTCATTTCACTTTGAATTATTCAAATCTATAAACTCTCACAACCTTATCATTTAATAAACAATGTGCTTATGTGCTCATTAAGCAAGTATTCTTGAACCTTTCTTCACACACACACATACCTTGATGCATGATTGTGGGTGGCGAAATGAAATATTGTAATATTTGAGTTCTTTTGTTTTGTTTAGGATAACAACAAAAGGAAGGGGAAAGTTTAAAAAAATGAAAAAATGAAAAAATAAAAGAAAAAAAAAGAGAAAGAAAGAGAAAGCAATTGCGGATAAGTTTGGTCTCGTAGCCTCCTTAATTCGAGCAATGAAGTCCGAGGGGTGCCTCAACACCTAATACCCTAAGACCAACTGGTTTGGGAGCTATTGGCCCAAAGCTCGCTACATGGATTAAGGAGAAAGCTTAATGGGATTGAACATTGCACTATCCACAAGTGTCTAAGCAAAAATAAAGCATCGGTAGCCCGAGTCGTTAAGCTCGTAGGGGTGTCTTAACACCTAATGCCCTAAGGCCAACTGGTCTAGGAGTCATTAGCCTAAGGCTCGCTACATGGGTTAAAGATGCATTCTTTAAAAAAAAAAAAAAAGAAAAAAAAGAAAAAAATGTATAAAATGAATGAATACCCTCTACCTAAGGTTGTTAGCCTTAATAAATACTAGAACCGATATGGCTTATTTCTAATAAGCCCCATAGTCATGTGTCAACTGAGCACAAAAAAAGGTTTGTGGATATCTTGACTGAAGGGTACATGAGTCATTTAAAAAAAAAATCAGTTGAGAGTTTGTTTATTTGGATAAAATCAAGGAGAGTGCAATAATGACCACCTTGGATGTAAAATTCTATAAATCACTTCTAAATAATAACGCTTTAATTGCTAGGGACTAGCAATAAGCTAGTTGGGGGGTGTGATGAACACTTAAATATGCATGTTTAATAAGAGTTTAGTTCATCATATTGCATTAATAGTGTCATTAAATTCCTCAACTTAAGCATATTTGTAGCATTTGCATCTTTGGAATTAATTTCTCTTAATTTTGGTTTTGTTACAGGTTCGGTAAAATAGGCATAACTCTCTATTTATAGATCAAATGGTGCAAATTCTTAATGTTTTGGAAAGCTGATTAAATTATCTACAAGATTATATTTCACAAGCTTCATCAAATTCGGGCTCTTAGTGGACCAAAAATGGGCTTGAAGTGAATCCATCTGTAGTTTCGGTCCAACCTGACCATGCCTCAGTATATTGACCATATCTCTCAGAATACGTATCCAAATTGTATGAATCAAGATGTTCTAGAAAGTTGAGAGAAATATCTACGATTTCATGAAAACATGTGATTAAAATTCACAATAACTCAAGGTCAAAATCGGTGGTCAAAGTCGGTTCACCTAATTACCTTAATTGTCAAAGTTGGTGCATCTAATATTTGACAATTATTCCTTTGTAATTTGACGAGTTTGCCCCTGAATGTATCTATAAATAGAGGTGCCCTGTGACCCATTGGGGCATCTTGGCCTTTGCTGGGATCTTGTATTGTGTTTCTCTCTTGTGTTTTAATGTTATTAATGAATTTCCTTTTTCTTGCATTTTGTGTTCTTTCTCTTATAATGTCTTGCTAATTTCTCTCTTGCTAAGGTGAAAGGGTGAAACCCTTGATATAAGAGTAAGGATTCTCTAAACCTTAATATGTGCTTAATAATCATAATCTTATGTTATTTATATGATTTATATTTATTTTCTTAATCAATCTTGACACCACTCGTAAAGTGGAGGTCTTGATCCATTGTAGACAATCCTTGGCACATCAAATACTTGGATCCTTTCTAGATGTCGTATGGTTCTTCCTTACCGACAAGAATCTAGTTAGGAACCTTGATTTGTTGTAGACATATGGAGATTGGCACATTGGATGCTTGAACCCATTTACAAGAAGTGGTATAAATATTGGTAACGAAGCAAATATAATTCATATAACTAAAACGGGTTGTTTATCCTTATTTGAAATATCAAGGGCGGATCCCCTAACCTTAGCTCTCATTATTATTGTGTGAATTTCTCTTGTTTTATTCTTAATTATTGTTTAAGAATTTGTTCTTTACTCATACTTGTTGATATTATCTTGCCATCCCTTTGAATCATCCATACCATATTTGTTTACTTTATAGTTTGTAGCGCTAAAATTTCCTTCCTCGTGGATCGACCCCGGTCTCACCGAGTTTATTACTTCGACACTCCTATACTTGGGAGATAATCCTTTTTCGGATGTGTCACATGACATACCCTCAGCGAAAAGATATGCCTTGCTAAGTGCAGGACGTTCATATGGAGCCACCTACAAGTGGAAGAAAGCGCCAATCAGGGTTACATGCAATAGAAGTCAAAAGACCAAAAACAAATTCAAACGCAATTTTAGAATCAAACAGTTACATTGAGACAAATTGCTAGATTCAAAGAGATTATCAATACTACTAAATTTTGAACCTATAGCGCTCAAGAAAACTGTGAGGAGGAAGTAGTCCAAGCAACATTACCACAAATAAATTTTGTGCATAACCCAAGCATGATTAAATGAAAAGAAAAAATCATCAAGCACAAAAGAACCAGGACAAGAATACTGAAACTTGCTCGTTGCTACATGTAGTTAAATATAAGAAGCTAATCCTGCATCAGATCGGCAAGACCAAAACTCAATTTCGATAGGTTTTAAAACATCAGCATATTCAAATCCTGAAAAGCTTGTTTTAAGTTTCTTAAAATTTAAATTTACATTGACCATACCCATTATATGCTTTTATTCGATTTCTTGGCATCCAAATCGATAACTGGAAACAATTAAAATAATAACAATAATAATAAGTTCAACCTTTAAATTCATATGCTTTTACAGGAGTTAAATAATCCTATGTCCTTTCTAATGCCTTCATGATTTTCAAATTTGTTTCCTTATCCAAATTTGCAGTCCGTAATACAAGCAAACCCAAATATTTAAAGAACATGTAAACCATGGAATCGACTATAGCACCAACAGAGCACTTGCTTTATCAAACAAACTGAAAAGGTAGTAAAAGTATTAAAATAATCCAATTATATCAATAAAGGGAAAAAAAAGGAAAGATATAATGCTACATGAGTTGATTTGATCTCGCCTAGAAAGTAGATAAACACCACAAAAGCATTAATAGCTCTAGTAAGACAATAGTTTATTATTTAATTAACCACACAAGTCATCTTCACGTTTGATCATGAAAAGTCAAAATATAAGATGAAAAGGAATATGATAAAATGTGCCCACCACGTAAGCAAGCATCATTGGTGGTTGAGAAGGAAAAACAAAGGATCTTGAACATTTTTATATATAAAAGATTTTTAGATTCTACTTCCCCGCAAACGTAATCTTTAAGAATAGACTCCTGACCAAGAGAATGTAGTGCTGTATCGAGACTTCATGGCTGGTTGAAAACACGATCTTGGAGTCCAAATAGAAGTCGAAACCCCACTCACCATCATTACACAATGGCTTAATGGACCAGGGAACGAATCGTCAATCCACTCAGACTTCATGGCAGCGATGCACTTGTTGTAGGCACAATTCTCCACTTTCTCTTTAGCCATTAATTCCAACCAAATTTAAAGAACTAACAATCAACAAAAAGAAGGGAGAAACAAATAAAAGCAAAGAGAGGGAGCTAAATATAACGGTGGTGGAGGTGTTGATTGGTGGTGCACTGTGAAAGGATTAAGCAAGATCGTGAGGTGGAGGCATGAAGGATCAAAGCGGCGGCAGTGAAAGGCTTAAGACTTAAGAGAAGAGAAAATGATTTTAGGGTTGAGAGATTTTAAGCTTAGGGCAAACGGGTTTCATGAGTTGTAAAACATATACATATGTTTAAAATTTTATAAACCAATAAAAATATGACATGTAAGATTTTTTAATATACATATACATACATGCATATCTATATATATATGTTAAGGCGATTGAAGCATCTAACGAAAGTTTATCTGACTACAGAAAAAGAAACCTTGCTTTTACCAATAGAATGGAATATATTTGTTTTTTGGAGCATTAATTGTTTTAATTTAATTTTAAAATAAATTATAATAATTTTTAATTAAGCACAAACATTATATTATTTTTAAATTAAATTTTATTTGAGATTTTTAATTTCTTAATTTTTATCAAAAAAATTAAATAATGTTATTTTCATTATTTCAAAATTATAAAATAATTTTATTTACTTCATACAATTTCCATGTTTAAAATTTTACTTTTCTATAATTTAATATTAAAAACTTCGTTATTTTCATATAGAAAATAATATTAATTTTATTTGAAAATCAAATTATTTTTTAATTTTATATTGAAACATAAAATTATATTATTTAATTATTATTTTGATATTTTTAACTTCTTTATTTTATTGAAATTGAAAATATTATATTAACATATTTAAAAGAGAAGATGAAAAGATAGTGGGAAATGTAAGAGGGAAAAGGGAAAGATTGCATATTTACATACTTGTCACACTTTTAAAAATGTGATAAATATGTAATTGAATAAGACGAAAAGTGACAAATAAGATGAATAGGCAGGTTTGATTTCCAAACCAGTGTTATATTTCTCACTTTTTTAAAAAACCGCCAAATAAAAAAATTACAAAGTGACAAATATGTGAAAAATTCTTGTAGTGTCCTTATATGAATTTAGTTATAAATTAAAGGAATGAGCAAGTCGAAATAGTAAAATCTAATATATACTATGCATTTAATATAATATTTTAGAGGAGGTTTAATAATTTTTTTAGGCCTCGCTAAGCCTAAACTAAGGTTCGTCAATGCTTCTATCTCCTCTCTCTTTCTTTCTATCTGTTTATGATTTCTCCATAAATTTCTTTCTATTTATTTCTCTTTCTCCCCTAGGTTTCTGTTTGATTTCCTTTCTAAATTTCTTTTGAATCTTCTCCCATTTTCGCTTTCTAATTTCTCTCTTCCTTTCTTTTAATTTGAGGAACCTTGTTACTCATCATGTATACTATAAATATAAAGGTAAGTTTCTGTTTTTGAGAAGAGATAGTAATGAGAATGTTTTTGGAATTCGTATCAATTAGCACTCCTAGGGACCCAGCTGAAAATTATTGCTTGAATATGAGCACAAGCAAAGCCAAAGAGGAAACTGCAGATTGTATATATGCAAACAAAATAACGATATAGTTGATGTTTTATGATATTAATTTCGTTTGATGAATAATTCTGCTACTAATTGTGGATATATAGAGACTAATTCTGCTATTAAAGGAATGCGTGACCAATTCTGCTATTAATGGTGCAAATATAGTGACAAATTATACTATTAATGGATATTAATGAGTGGCCAATTTTGCTAGTAATGGAAATTTGACACTAAACTATTAGGAGATTGAAAACTCCCACCGCAGCTCAAATATAAGACAAGAAACAAATTTTTATGTTAGAAATAACAATTTGGGTGGCACTGCTTTCCACAATAAATAAAATAGACAACTTGGACGGCTCAGCCTTCCACAATAAATAAATTAAAGGCAATAAAGAAAAATAAAGACACAAAAATTTAACGTGGTAAAACCCTCAATTTGAGGGAAACCTCCACGGGACAAGATCAAAAATATTTTACTATGAAGAAAAATATTACAATCTCTCTCACAATTAGAATGGAGGAGATAATAAGGGAGAAAGAAGAGAAAAGCTTAATACATAAGCTTGAGACAAATATAAGGGGATGAGGAGGCTTTATTATATAGCCTAGCCTCCCCTTTGACTTATTGTTTCCCACCAATGTGGGATTGTGTGAGAGGCAAAAATGCCTTCACACCTCACATTCACACTTCACATTCTCCCACTTGAAGGCATTTTTTCTTTCAGTCTTGTCTTTATACATGCTGCTCACGTCTCTACCAGGCCATAAGATGTCCTACACCAGATGAGCTTATCAGCATTGATTGGTTTGGTTAATGCATCTGCTATGTTGTCCTTCGTGTGGATTTTCTGCATATCCACTATTCTATCTTCTACTACTTCTTGTACATAATGATATTGAACTCTCATGTACTTCGTTCTTGAATGAAAGGCTCGATTCCTTGCGATATGGAATACACTCTGACTGTCACAAAAGAAAGAAATCTTCTCTTGTTTGTGCCCAAGTTCCTCCAATAACCTTTTGATCCAAATAGCTTCCTTGCAAGCTTGTATAGCTGCCATATACTCTGCTTCTGTTGTAGATAGAGCCACAAAAGTTTGAAGTTTGGATACCCAACTCACAGCACCTCCTGCAAGTGTAAACACATAGCCTGCAGTGGACTTCCTTTTGTTAATATCTCCTGCAAAATCTGAATCAACATAGCCCTTAACAATGGACTCTGATCCTCCATAGCATAGTGTAACATCAGAGGTCCCTTTGATGTGTCTAAAGACCCTTTTAACAGAATTTCAATGCTCTCTCCTTGGATTAGCCATGAATCTACTGACCGCTCCCATTGCTTATGCAATGTCTGGTCTTGTATAAATCGTAGCATACATTAGGCTCCGTTTCATATGGTAGTCGAGACATTGCCATCCTCTCTGTTTCATTGCTATGACTCATACTTGAGGATAATTTATGATTAACAGGAAATGAGGTGGAAATTGGCTTACAATCTTGCATGTTGAAGCGCCGCAATATTTTCTTCAAGTAGTTCTTTAGAGATAGCCAAATCTTCCTGTTTTTTCTGTCTCGATGAATTTGCATCCCTAAAATCTTGTTTACCGGTCTTAGGTCCTTCATTTCAAATCCCTAGCCAATTGTGCCTTTAATTCTTGGACCTGATCTTTGTTATGCCTGCTACTAACATATCATCCACGTACAATAGCAAAATGACAAAGTCTTGCTCAAACCTCTTGTAATACGTACAATGATATGAACTGAGTCTGTTGTACCCAAGGCTGATGATAAATGAATCAAATCTCTTGTACCAATACCTTGGCGGTTATTTTAAGCTGTACAGAGATTTGGTCAACCTGCAAACTAATTTCTCCTTTCCTTCTTTAATAAAACCTTTCAGTTGGAGCATATAAATTTCTTCTTCAAGCTCTCCATGAAGAAACACAGTTTTTACATCTAATTGCTCTAAGTGTAAGTCAAATGTAGCATTTATAGCCAAGACTGCTCGAATTGTTGTAAGTCTTACTACAGGAAAGAATATCTGGTTGAAATCAACTCCTTCTTTCTGAGCATATCTTTTGACTACCTGTCTAGTACGATGCCGCTACACTTGGTCATTCCCATCACGTTTGATCTTGTAGACCCATTTGTTTTCGATGGCTTTTCTTCGATGTGGAAGTGGCAAAAGTTACCATGTCTTGTTTTTGTCTAAAGCTTCCATCTCTTTATGCATTGCTGTCATCCATATAGATGCATCAGAACTTTTTATAGCCTCCTGAAAGGTTAAAGGCTCCCCATCTTCTGTTAGGAGACAATATGCAACATTGCTCGCCATTATATACTCTGAGTGCTAAGAAGGTTCCCTTCTTTCTCGAGTTGATTGACAGACTTCAGGTGCTTCAGACTCAACTGGTTCTTGATCATCATGTTCTGATACTGCTTTAGAAGAAACCGTTTCTTCCTCTACTGATACAGTCTCAACATTTTTCTTCGTGCTATCACTTTCTTCACATTTAAATATATCTTCTACAAAGATAATATCCCTGCTAATGACAACCTTATAGGCAGTAGGATCCCATAGGCGATACCCCTTTACTCCATCAGCATACCCCAAGAAGATACATTTCCTGGATTTTGGATCCAGATTCGTTCTTTCTTGGTCATGATACATCACATAAGCAGGACATCTGAAAATATGAAGGGAGGAATAATCAGTTGGCTTACCAGTCCACATCTCTATAGGTGTCTTTATCTCAATTGCTATTGATGGAGACCTATTTATCAAGTAACAGGTTGTAGTGGTTGATTCTACCCAAAATGTCTTAGGTAGACCCGCAGTCCTTAGTAACGCTCTCATTCTTTCTGTGAGAGTTCTATTTATTCACTCTACCACTCCATTTTGTTGTCGTGTGTAAGGAACTGTCTTTTGCCGTTTCACACCTTCTTGACTGCAAAATACATCAAATTCCTTGTTGCAGAATTCTCTCCCATTATCTGTCCTCAAACACTTGATCAGTTTTTCGGACTCAAGTTCTACCTGTGCTTTGAAGGCTTTAAATACACGAAATACATCTGACTTTTTCTTGATGACATATACCCAACATCTCCTAGAATAATCATCCACAAACAATATAAAGTAATTTGCTCCTCCTAGGAATGTAACCGGTGATTCCCAAACATCAGAATGAATCAAGTCTAGAATATTTTTACTCCTAGCAATAGATCTACTAAATCTCAGTCTATTCTGCTGGCTAATAACATAATGCTCACAGAATGGTAAACTTACAATTTTAATTCTACAAAGCAGTTTTCAATCTGAGAGAATCTTTAAACCCTTTTCGGACATATGGCCAAGTCTTCGATGCCATATCATAGACAATTCTTCTCCAGAACTAGCAACCGCTATTTTCTGCCTCCTGAATAGTTTCTCTATAGAGCATGTATAGGTAGCAGCAATCTTTTATGCCTTCATCACCACAAGCACGCCTCTGACAACCTTTATGATACCATTTTTCGTATGGAACTCACATCTGAGGTCATCTAACTGTCTCATCGATAGCAAATTTTTCTTCAAGCCAATCACATGTCGTATATCTTGGATGGAGTGGATCGTACCATCAAACATTTTTACTTTGACGGTTCCAATACAAGTAATTTTTAAGGCATGATTATCAGCCATGTACACAGACCCTTCTGAGATAGGCTTATATTGATAGAACCAATCTCTTCTAGAAGTCATATGCCATGTTACTGCTGAATCAATTAACCATATATCAGCAAACCTTTTTCTACCTTCCATAACTGTTATTGCCTCGCTGCATTAGATTTCGCCATCCCCTGAAGTACTTGCTACACAACCGTGAGATCCTGACGACTCAGATTCTTTTCCTTTGCTGTTTCCCTCTCCATTCTTCTTAAGATGGCAACACTCATTTTTCACGTGCCTTTGCTTTTCACAATGGTAGCATTTAACAAACTTCCTTCCTTTAGACTTTCCCCTGTTCTAATTGTGACTCCCGCTAAAACCACGTTCCCTTGATCTTCCTCTATTGACGGATAAAGCATCTGCTTGTTAAGAAGTCATTATTCTATCTTTCTTGTTTTTATGTCTGCTTTCTTCTTCTAAGACAGAAGCTGTAACATCATTAAAGACTAGAGATGACTTCATCGAACCATTTGCCAAGTTGAGGCTGAGATTATCATATGAATCAGGTAGACTCTGAAGAAGAAGCTCAGCATATTCCTTCTCTTCTATGTTATGCTCCATGGTTGAGAGCTGAGAGAATAACGTCTTCAAAGTGTTGATATGTTCAGTCACGAAGTGGTTTCTGGCATACAAAGAGTGTACAGCTTCCCTTTCAAGAAAATTTTGTTGTGTAGAGATTTGGCTTCATACAGGCTTGTCAACGTATCCCAAATCTTCTTTGCAGAGTTCAATTCTTGAATACTTGACAGCACTTCATCTGCAACTGCTAGATTTAGACTTGCCATCGCATCACCATTTATCTTCTCCCATTTCTTTTCATCTTGCATACTTTCTGGTCTTCCATCAATTGCTTTAAGGCAATTTTCTTTTCTCAAGATAGCCTTTATTTTTATTTTTCATAGCCCAAAGTTGTTTCCATCGAACTTCTCTATCTTAAATTTGGCTGCCATTTGTCTTGCAGTGAACAGTATCATGTATATGAACATTACCCTTCAATGATAATGTATACGTGAATAGTAATAGTATCCATATAGGTACACCACTGCTAAACAGTAACCAGGAGTAGTAGTAAGTGTCGGTATGATTTAATATACACTAGGAAAGCTTCCAGGAAACACTGAAGGGGTCACAAGTGGTCCCACTTAAAACCCAGTCTCCTTAGACTCTTATGATCTTTTTGACAAAGCTTTTCTAGACATGTATATAACCATACAAGTAACCACTCACTGCCCTAAACCTTGGCTCTGCCTCCACAACCTTGCTCTGATACCACTGTTAAGAGATTGAACACTCCCACCGTAGCTCAAATAAAAGACAAGAAATAAATTCTTATGTTAGAAATAACAATTTGGGTGGCACTGCTTTCCACAATAAATAAAATAGACAACTTGGGCGGCTCAGCCTTCCACAGTAAATAAATTAAAGGCAATGAAGAAAAATAAAGGCACAAAAATTTAACATGGTAAAACCCTCAATTTGAGGGAAACCTCCACGGGACAAGACCAAAAATATTTTACTATGAAGAAAAATATTACAATCTCTCTCACAATTAGAATGAAGGAGATAATTAGGGAGAAAGAAGAGAAAAGTTAATACATAAGCTTAGGACAAATATAAGGGGAGGAGGAGGTTTTATTATATAGCCTAGCCTCCCCCTTGACTTATTGTTTCCCACCAATGTGGGATTGTGTGAAAGGCAAAAATGCCTTCATATCTCACATTCACACTTCACATAAACCTTAACTTTCCAGAGCCAGCTTGAAATGATTGACTTGTACTCCATTAAGTTAAGATAAGTACAAGCCTTTTTGTTATGACTTTTCACTCGTATAATTTGTAAATCAAAAAGCATCCAAACTGCGGTGGCATGCTACCAATAATGTGACATCCAATCTCAACAGTTTCTCATTCAACTAAGATTTGAAGCAGATGTAAATCTCAATCTTCACTTCTTCAAGCATATTATGCTATCTATTTGTTTATGTTTTGGAGAACGAGAAGACATTGTTTAGTCCATTGCTGTTCATAAGCCATTAAACTAGGCTATGCTTTGCCAGTGCTTAGATCCAGTTTCTCCGTCAGGTCTGATATTTGAGTCTGAATGAACCTAATTGTAGAAATTGATCATGAAGACGGCCCTTGCCCTAAGCCACTACCGGTTCATTAAAATGCTACAAATTGCAGAAACAATCCAATTAAAGATTCATATTCATTACATAAAATGTAACTTTAGGTTTTTCAAGTGGAGCCTAAAGTATTTCATTAATCAAATAAAACAAAAAAAAAGGTACAGAACAGCTTCAAATTCAAATTACAAGCCCTTTTCACTTATCTGAAATTTCTGACATTTGACTCCAATCGACAGATATAATTCTTTAATTTTCACAAATCACCCTTTGATGAACACTTGAATATGTATGCTTAATAAGAGTTTAATTCATCATATTGCATTAATAGTATCATTAAATTCCTCAACTTAAGCATATTTGTAGTCTTTGCATCTTTGGAATTAACTTCCTCTTAATTTTAGTTTTGTTACAGGTTCGGTAAAAGTAGCATAACTCTTTATTTATAGATCAGAACGGTGCAAATCTTAATGTTTTGGAATGCTAATTAAATTATCTACAAGATTGTATTTCACAAGTATCATCAAATGCGAGCTTTTAGTGGACCAAAAATGGGCTTGAAATGGATCCATCTGTAGATTCGGCCTAGCCTAATCATGCCTCAGTATTTTGACCATATCTCTCAGAATACGTATCCAAATCATATGAATCAAGATGTTCTAGAAAGCTGAGAGAAATATCTATGACTTTCATGGAGACATGTGATTAAAATTCACAATAATTCAAGGTCAAAATTGGTGGTCAAAGTTGGTTCACATAATTACCACAATTGTCAAACTTGGTGCATCTAATATTTGACAATTATTCCTTTGTAATTTGATAAGTTTGCCCTTGAATGTATCTATAAATAGAGGTGCCTTGTGACCCATTACGGCATCTTGGCCTTGGCTGGATCATATTGGCCTTTGCTGGGATCCTGTATTGTGTTTCTCTCTTATTTTAATGTTATTAATGAATTTCCTTTTTCTTGCATTTTGTGTTCTTTCTCTTATAATGTCTTGCTAATTTTTATCTTGCTAAGGTGAAAGGGTGAAACCCTTGATATGAGAGTAAGGATTCTCTAACCCTTTAATATATGCTTAATAATCATAATCTTGTGTTGTTTATATGATTTATATTTATTTCTTTAATCAATCTTGACACCACTTATAAAGTGGAGGTCTTGATCCATTGTTGACAATCCTTGGCACATCAAATGCTTGGATCCTTTCTAGATGTCGTATGGTTCTTTCTTACTGACACGAATCTAGTTAGGAACCTTGATTTGTTGTAGACATATGGAGATTGACACATTGGATGCTTGAACCCATTTACAAGTAGTGGTATAAGTATTGGTAACGAAACAAATATAATTCATATAACTAAAACGGGTTGTTTATCCTTATTTGAAATATCAAGGGCGGATCCCCTAACCTTAGCTTTCATTATTATTGTGTTAATTTCTTTTGTGTTATTCTCATTTATTGTTTAAGAACTTGTACTTCACGCATACTTATTGATATTATCTTACCATCCCTTCGAATCATCCACATCATATTTGCTTACTTATAGTTTGTAGCGCTTAAATCTCCTTCCTTGTGGATCGACCCTGGTCTTACCGGGTTTATTACTTCGACACTCCTACACTTGGGAGACAATCCTTTTTTGGATGTGTCAAATTTTTGGCACCGTTGTTATCTTACCGGGTTTATTACTTCGACACTCCTACACAAGATTGGGAAGGTAAAAATTGGCGTGCAAAATTGTAAGTGTTCTCTTTTCTCATCTTAGATCTTAATTTTTTATTTTTTTGTGTGTTCATCTTTTCTTCTCTTTTCTTCTCTCTTTCTTGCATGAAAATTTGGTCACGAACATCTAGTGGTAGACTTGTTAGAAAAACATCGTCTTCCTTGGAAAACATGGCTGACAATTTAGTGGAAAGGTTCACGGATGAAGGGGACAACCGTTCCCAACAAAATGATCAAAACCAACCAAGAACCCTTAGAGATTACATGAATTCGGTAAGGACTAGTGCACCATCTTGTGTAGTTTCTCCTCTAGATTCAATCCAATTCAATTTCAAACCAAGTTTTGTTCGACTTCTACCCACTTTTCATGGCCTTGACATGGAGAACCCATATTCGCACTTGAAACTCTTTGAAGAGGAATGTAGCTCCTACACTGACCCAAATTGTAGCATAAACACCATTAGATTAAAGCTTTTTCCTTTTTCTTTAAAAGATAAAGCTAGAACATGGCTACAAAATTTGAGGTCGAATTCCATCAGTTCATGGGATGAGATGAAACAACAATTTTTGAAAAAAAATTTTTCCTACCCATAGAACAAATTCTCTTAAAAGACAAATTTCCGATTTCTCTCAAAACCAAGGGGAAACCCTTTACCAATATTGGGATAGGTATAAGGAACTACTTAATACCTATCCTCACCATGGTTTTGAAATTTGGAGAATAGTTGCACACTTCTATGAAGGGTTAACACCTCAAGATAGGCCACTAGTAGAATTAATGTGTAGAGGAGAATTTAAAGAAAAAGACCCTGAGGAAGCACTTGACTTCCTAGATTCCTTGGCAGAAAAAGCACAAAATTGGGACACTGCTGGCACCTATGAGGTACCAGGCAAGGCCCCAACCTCGACATCCAATAGAGGCATTTACAACCTTAGGGAATACCATGACCTTCAAGCCAAATTTGCATCCCTAGCTAGAAAAGTCGAGGCTTTAGAGATGAAAAAGAGTGGTCAATTGAAGTCTATTCAAGAAAATGTCTGTAACATTTGTGATGACAATGACCATTCTACTAATGATTGCCCAACTTTGCCTACCTTTAGGGAATGTCTCCATGAGCAAGCCAATGCCTTGAACACTTTCAAAAGGCCAAATCATAATCCATATTCACAAACCTACAAACCTGGTTGGAGAAATCATCCAAATCTTAGTTGGAGAAATGATAATCATGCACAATCTTCACAAGCCCCTTTTCAAACACAACAAAAATTTCAAAATTCTCGAGATCATGCATATGCTCCTCCTCCTAGGAATGACCTTGAAGAAACATTGCATTCATTCATTACAAAGCAAGAGACTTTCAATAGCCAAACTGCTCAAACATTAGCAAATTTGTCAGAAACTCTTGCAAAATTTGCATCAACATTTAGCATCCAAGAGAAGGGAAAATTTCCTTCTCAAACATTGCAAAACCCCAAAGATCAATCTAACTCAAATGCAGGGAGTTAAAATAACCATTATTTTGACCAAGCTAAGTCAGTCATGACCCTTCGCAATGGTAAGGTTGTTGAAAAACATATTCCTAACCCTTGTGAGAAAGAAGAAGAATCGATCTCTAAAGGGCAGGAAGAGGTTTCCAAACCAACACCTAGCGAAGAGGAAACCAAATCCTCATCTGTGCCTCCATTTCCTCAAGCATTAGCCACACAAAAGAAGGCAACTCACAATTCTGAAATCTTTAAAATTTTTAAACAGGTAAAGGTCAACATTCCCTTGCTTGATGTGATCAAACAGGTACCTTCTTATGCAAAATTTTTGAAAGACTTGTGCACTGTAAAAAGAAAACTAAATGTGAAAAAGAAGGCCTTTCTAGCCGAGCAAGTAAGTGCCATTCTTCAAAATAATAATACAGTGAAATATAATGATCCAGGTTGTCCTACAATTTCATGTGTTATTGGAGAGCATAAAATTGAACAAGCTTTACTTGATCTTGGTGCTAGTGTGAATTTGCTTCCATATTCGGTTTTTCAGAAACTCAATCTAGGTGAGTTAAAACCGACTTTCTGTGACTCTTTTGCTTGCTGATAGATCAATTAAAGTACCAAGAGGAGTAGTAGAAGATGAGTTAGTTCAAGTCGATAAATTCATTTACCCAGTGGATTTTATTGTCTTGGACACACAACCAGTGGAAGTAAGCAATTCAATTTTTGTTATTTTAAGGCGTCCATTTCTAGCTACTTCTAATGCTTTGATTAATTGCAGGAATGGAGTCATGAAGCTATCATTTGGGAACATGACATTAGAACTTAATGTTTTCAATATGTGCAAACAACCACGTGAAGAAGAAGATGAAATTGAGGAAGCTAATATGATCGAATCTATTGTGGAAGATCACATCCAAAGAGGGAGTTCTTTTGGATGTGAATTCGTTAGAATCAAGTATGGAACTAGAACACGATCTTTCTGATATGTGTTCTTTATTGGATTATGCATAGGTGATGGAAAAATGCCCAAAACCAAGATTCGAAGAATTGGGGCAAATGAGTGAAAGCAAGGCAGAGGAAGCTCCCAAGTTATAACTAAAGCCCTTATCTCAAGGACTGAAATATGCATATCTTGGGGAGAATCAGACATATCTGATGGTAATTTCTTCATCCCTCACATGCGAGCAACAAGGTAAGTTGATAGAAGTGCTTAAAAGGCATAAAAATGCAATTGGGTGGACTTTAAAAGATATAAAAGGCATTAACCCTTTAATTTGCACACATAGAATACATCTAGAGGAAAATGCCAAAACATCCCAACAACCTCGAAGAAGATTAAATCCACACATGAAAGAGGTCATTAGGGCTGAAGTTTTCAAACTACTTGATGTGGGAATTATCTTTCCTATTTCTGATAGTAAGTGGGTAAGCCCTACACAAGTAGTACCTAAAAAATCTGGCATTATAGTTGTTAAAAATGAAAAGGGGGAATCATTGCCAACTCGTGTCCCATCTAGTTGGAGGATGTGCATTGATTATAGAAAATTAAATACTGTCACTAGAAAAGACCATTTTCCCTTACCTTTCCTTGACCAAATTCTTGAAAGAGTAGCAGGACACCCCTACTACTACTTTCTTGATGGATACTTAGGCTATTATCAAATTTCCATTGCACTCGAAGATCAAGAAAAGACCACATTCACGTGCCCCTTCGGCACTTTTGCATTTAGGTGAATGCCTTTTGGACTTTGTAATGCTCCAGCTACTTTTCAAGGATGCATGCTAAGCATTTTTAGTGACATGGTCGAGCATTGTTTAGAAGTTTTCATGGATGATTTAACTGTCTTTGGAAACTCTTTTGATCATTGTCTTGAAAACATAGAAAAAGTCCTAAAAAGGTGTGTAGAAAAAGGTCTTATTTTGAATTGGGAAAAATGTCATTATATGGTCACTTCAGGAATTGTTTTAGGTCATGTGGTGTCTTCTAAAGGAATTGAAGTGGATAAAGCAAAAGTGGAATTATTTTCCCATTTGTCTCCACCAAAAACAGTTAAAGAGGTTCGTTCATTCTTAGGGCATGCTAGATTTTATAGGAGGTTCATAAGAAATTTCAGTGCTATATCTAAACCTCTTTGTAACCTCTTAATAAAAGATACTTCCTTTGAATGGACTCAAGAATGTCAAAATGCCTTTGATACATTAATTGGACTTTTAACAACTGCTCCAATTATGCAATCTTCTGATTGGTCCTTGCCTTTTGAATTGATGTGTGATGCAAGCAACTATGCCGTTGGTGTTGTCTTAGGACAAAGAAAAGAAGGTAAGCCTTATGTGATATACTATGCAAGTAGGACTTTAAATGATGCACAAATGAATTATACAACAACTGAAAAAGAACTACTTGCAGTAGTATTTGTATTGGACAAATTTCGATTTTATTTAGTTGGCTCTCCAACAATTGTTTACACTAACCATGTAGCTGTGAGATATTTAATGTCTAAACAGGATGCAAAACCTAGATTGATACGGTGGATCTTATTGCTCCAAGAATTTAACATCACAATAAGGGACAAGAAAGGAGCCAAAAATGTCGTTGCAGATCATCTTTCAAGACTAACGACAGAGACATTAATTGAAACTTCACCTATCAATGATTCTTTTCCTGATGAGTTTTTATTTTCCGTTGCTACTATACCTTGGTTTGCTAACATTGTAAATTTTCTTGCAACAGGAAAAATGCCACCTCATTGGAATGCTCAAGACAAAAGAAAATTTTTAACCGAGGTGAAAAATTTTTATTGGGATGACGCATATCTGTTCAAATATTGTCTAGACCAAATAATGAGAAGATGCATACCTGACAATGAGGTAAGTAGTGTCATTAACTTTTGTCATTCTGAAGCATGTGGAGGACATTTTTCATCTAGAAAAACAGCTGCTAAGATCTTACAATGTGGATTTTATTGGCCCCCTTATTTAAAGATGCACATGCATTTTGCAAAACGTGTGAAAATTGTCAAAAATTGGGATCCATTTCAAAAAGAAACATGATGCCTTTGAATCCCATTCTTGTTGTTGAAATCTTTGACTGTTGGGGTATTGATTTTATGGGACCCTTTCCACCTTCATTTGGTTTTGTGTACATCCTTGTTGTCGTAGACTATGTTTCAAAATGGGTCGAGGCAATTCCATGTCAAAACAATGATCACAAAACAGTTGTCAAATTCTTGAAAGAGAATATCTTGAGTAGATTTGGAATTCCTCGAGCCATTATTAGTGATGGGGGTACACATTTTTGTAACAAACCATTTGAAACTTTAATAAGAAACATGGAATAACCCATAAAATTTCTACACCTTATCACCCACAAACAAGTGGACAAGTTGAATTAGCTAATAGGGAGATAAAACAGATCTTAGAAAAAACGGTTAACCCAAATTGTAAAGATTGGTCTTTAAGACTTAATGATGCACTTTGGGCTTATCGAACTACTTTTAAAACATCATTGGGAATGTCTCCTTATAGACTAGTTTATGGAAAACCTTGTCACTTATCTGTGGAAATTGAGCATAAAGCTTATTGGGCCATTAAAACATTCAACACAAATTTGAATGATGCTTGCAAGTTACGTAAAACTCCAACTGAGTGAACTTGAAGAAATCAGGAATGAGGCTTATGAAAATTCTAAAATCTACAAAGAAAAAATGAAGGTTTTTCATGACAAATTTATTGTTAGAAAATCTTTTGAACCTTCACAAAAAGTTCTTTTGTATGATTCAAGGTTGCATTTATTTCCTGGTAAACTTCGGTCACGTTGGACTGGGCCTTTCATTGTTAAAAATGTTTTCCCTCATGGAGTAGTTGAAATTGAGAACCCAAAGAATGGTAATGTGTTTAAAGTTAATGGACAACGGTTAAAACCATTCTTTGAAAATTTTGACCAAAATGAAGAGTCCATTGCTTTAGTCGATCCTTTTTAAGGATTGATCTTTCCCGGTCAAGTGGCGGATACGGTACTCCGTGACTTTTAAAGTCGGTTTTCAGTTCCCTAAAACTGTTGCTCACCTTGCAGTCATTTTCCTTTCTTTTCTCGCATTTTCACATGGACACCATTCTCTCAAATCTGCACAAACATTTTCCCTCTCTTCCTCCAAATGATTTGCTTAAAATTTACAAAGCTCGCGTAGAAAGAGTAAGGATGTTGATGCATTAAGGGTATGCCTGTCGAAGTAAGATGGTTAATTGAAGCCAAGGTTTGATTTTCTTATGAATTTTCAGATAATCTTGTTTCTCACATGCCAGGCATGGGAAAAAGCTCTTACGCCAAAAAGCGAAGAGCGAAAAGGTTACAAGTTTGTCCCAAATGTGCAAGATGGATTTGTAACCAGCGTTGCCGCTCCTTGGGATATTTGTCTAATAATCGAGAGGATAAACTACAGTTCATCAAGAATGGACTGAGTAGGGAGTCTTTGGATGATATCCGAGTGACTTTTGATACGCATTCTTATGGACTTGTGCAGCGTAAAATTTTTAACTTATGGACACATTTCCGAGATGAGTAGGAATGCTATAGTCTTGGGAATCTGACTCAAAACGGCCCTGTTTACCAGTTTATAAGAAAACTAGATGGGAAGCATATCCCCAGCTCATAAAAGGTGTTTAAGCCGTTTCTAGACGTAAAACCAGAGAAAGATGTGAGCCACAGTCACAAATACCTGTACATATGCATGCGTGCCATCATTTTTGAATTTTAATGCCTTATAGCTGTCATTTTTTAATTTGTATATTTTGTTTGACTTATGGTGTCTTATTTCAGCATCTTTTTTTGAATTTCTATGCATAATTGTTGAATTTTTCAACAAGCAGCCGAGCTACCTATTTGGATGTCATCGTTAGCATACCTTTTTGCACTCCATAAATACCACATCTCTTGTTCTCTTCTTCACACATAGTTAGAGAGTTGCATAAACATGGAGGGAATTTCAAAACGTCAAATCCAAAAGATATGTGTATTATGTGGATCTTGACCGGGTAAAAGTGAAGAGTTTGTCGAGGCAGCAAACTGTCTTGGTAGACTACTAGCTGAAAGAAAGATTCATGTGGTTTATGGGGGAGGTAGCCTCGGGTTGATGGGTTGTGTGTTAAGAGCTGCACGTGTAGGAGGTAGTCCAGTTTTAGGAGTTATTCCTAAAGCTTTGGCTATAGAAAGCATTGTTGGAAAAACGGTGGGGCATGAGTTACAAGTCTCCTCTATGCATGAACGCATGGCACATATGCTTATCAATTCAGATGCCTTTATTGCTTTACCAGGTGGCTTTGGTACTCTCGAAGAAATTTTTCAAATTGCCTTTTGGGCCCAACTGAATCTCCATAAAAAACCCATGGGTTTGTTGAATGTTAACAATTTCTTTGATCCTTTAATAAGTTTTGTTGATGCAGCTGTGGAACAAAATTTTATCCCTCATTTGGCGAGATAGATCCTTGTTTCTGCCATTTCTGCTGGCCAGTTACTTGACAAATTATAAGAAGTTGAGTATGAACCTGACCCAGCTAGTACTCAAATTAATTGGGCAGGAGGGCAAAAAAAAAGTGCAAATTGGATCTGAATCTCCGTTTGTAATATTTTCTTGTGCTTTATTTTATTTTATTTTATGAGTCTTTCAGGTCATCTCTCTTTAATAACAGAAGCTTCAGGTAATGTCTCCTATACTTTATCTCTCTAAATTTAAACATTGAGGACAATGTTTCATTTAGTTGGGGGGAAGGATAGTAGACATAAGTGTGTCTTGAATTTTTTTCTTAAAAAAAAGTGAGTAGTAATTAGATTCAGAGTGCGGTGTAAGGAGTTCAAATCCTCTTGAGATGCATTATGGGTCAGGAATGGCAGAGTAAGGAGGAACGAGTTTGAACTCTTAAACTACCTGTCTAACAAAAATTTGTCATTTTATTTGATTTTGTGAACTCATTTTAGCTAACTTGATATTATTTAGTCTTGTATTTTTGAATTTATCACAAGGAGGCTTATTTCATTTCACTTTGATTATTCAAATATATGAACTCTCACAACCTTATCATTTAATAAATTGTGTGCTTATGTAGTCATTAAGCAAGTATTCATGAACCTTTCTTCACACACACACACACATACCTTGATGCATGATTGTGGTTGGCAAAATGAAATGTTGAATATTTGAGTTCTTTTGTTTTGTTTAGGATAACAACACAAAGGAAGGGGAAAGTTAAAAAAAAGAAAGAAAGAAAGAAAAAAAAGTGAAAAAAAGAGAAAGCAATTGTGGATAAGTTTGGTCTCGTAGCCTCCTTAATTTGAGCAATAAAGTCCGAGGGGTGCCTCAACACCTAATACCCTAAGACCAACTGGTTTGGGAGCTATTGGCCCAAAGCTCGCTACATGGATTAAGGAGAAAGCTTAATGGGATTGAACATTGCACTATCCATAAGTTTCTAAGCAAAAATAAAGCATCGGCAAACCGAGTCGTTAAGCTCGAAGGGGTGTCTTAACACCTAATGCCCTAAGGCCAACTGGTCTGGGAGCCATTAGCCTAAGGCTCGCTACATGGGTTAAAGATGCATTCTTTCAAAAGAAAAAACGCATATATATACAAAATAAATGAATGCCCCCTACCTAAAGTTGTTAGCCTTAACAAATATTAGAATCGATATGGCTTCTTTCTAATAAGCCCCATAGTCATGTGTCGACTGAGCACAAAAATAAGGTTTATTGATATCTTGACTGAAGGGTACATGAGTCATAAAAAATGAACCAAAAAAAAACATGGTTGAGAGTTTGTTTATTTGGATAAAATCAAGGAGAGTGCAATAATGACCACCTTGGATGTAAAATTCTATAAATCACTTCTAGATAATAATGCTTTATTTGCTAGGGACTAGCAATAAGCTGGTTGGGGGGTGCGATGAACACTTAAATATGCATGCTTAATAAGAATTTAATTCATCATATTGCATTAATAGTGTCATTAAATTCCTCAACCTAAGCATATTTGTAGTATTTGCATCTTTGGAATTAACATCCTCTTAATTTTGGTTTTATTACACGTTCGATAAAAATGGTATAACTCTCTATTTATAGATCAGAATGGTGCAAATCTTAATGTTTTGGAAAGATAATTAAATTATCTACAAGATTGTATTCACAAGAAGCATCAA
This sequence comes from Boswellia sacra, assembly GCA_013180625.2. Classification (NCBI taxonomy): domain Eukaryota; kingdom Viridiplantae; phylum Streptophyta; class Magnoliopsida; order Sapindales; family Burseraceae; genus Boswellia; species Boswellia sacra. The sequence goes on along the minus strand of SNVD02007396.1, from coordinate 3,017 downwards.
ATTCATGCTTTTAGTGGACCAAAAATGGGCTTGAAGTGGATCCATCTATAGATTCGGTCCAGTCTAACCATGCCTGAGTATTTTGACCATATCTCTCAGAATACATATCCAAATTGTATGAATCAAGATGTTCTAGAAAGCTGAGAGAAATATCTACGACTTTCATGAAGACATATGATTAAAATTCGCAATAATTCAAGGTCAAAATCGGTGGTCAAATTCGGTTCACTTAATTACCCCAATTGTCAAAGTTGGTACATCTAATATTTGACAATTATTCCTTTGTAATTTGACAAGTTTGCCCTTGAATGTATCTATAAATAGAGGTGCCTTGTGACCCATTAGGGCATCTTGGCCTTGGCTGGATCATCTTGGCCTTTGCTGGGATCTTGTATTGTGTTTCTCTCTTGTGTTTTAATGTTATTAATGAATTTCCTTTTTCTTGCATTTTGTGTTTTTTCTCTTATAATGTCTTGCTAATTTCTCTCTTGCTAAGGTGAAAGGGTGAAACCCTTGATATGAGAGTAAGGATTCTCTAACCCTTAATATGGGCTTAATAATCATAATCTTATGTTGTTTATATGATTTATATTTATTTTCTTAATCAATCTTGACACCACTCGTAAAGTAGAGGTCTTGATCCATTGTAGACAATCCTTGGCACATCAAATGCTTGGATCCTTTCTAGATGTCGTATGGTTCTTTCTTATCGACACGAATCTAGTTAGGAACCTTGATTTGTTGTAGACATATGGAGATTGACGCATTGGATGCTTGAACCCATTTACAAGTAGTGGTATAAATATTGGTAGCGAAACAAATGTAATTCATATAACTAAAACGGGTTGTTTATCCTTATTTGAAATATCAAGGGCGGATCCCCTAACCTTAGCTTTCATTATTATTGTGTTAATTTCTCTTGAGTTATTCTCATTTATTGTTTAAGAACTTGTACTTCACGCATACCTATTGATATTATCTTACCATCCCTTCGAATCATCCACATCATATTTGCTTACTTATAGTTTGTAGCGCTTAAATCTCCTTCCTTGTGGATCGACCCCGATCTTATCGGGTTTATTACTTCAACACTCCTATACTTGGGTGACACATCCGAAAAAGGATTGTCTCCCAAGTATAGGAGTGTCGAAGTAATAAAACCCGGCGAGACCGGGGTCGATCCACGAGGAAGGAAATTTAAGCGTTACAAATTATAAGCTAAGCAAATATGATATGAATGATTCAAAGAGGTGACATGATAATATCAACAAGTATGTAAGATGGTAGGTGGTATTACCGACCATTCAAATATAAAACAAAAAGAAAGAGGAGGTAAAAACATCCATGGAAATAGGTGGTATAACCAACCATAGTAAATTAAAGAACAATTTCATAAGGTGGTAGAACCTACCATAGTAAATAAAATAAAAAGTTCATAAACAATGGAATAATTAAAATACAAGAGGAATTAACACAATAACAATGAAGGCTAAGGTTAGGGGATCCGCCCTTGATATTTCGAATAAGGATAATTAACCTATTTTAGTTATATGAAGTATATTTGTTTCATTACCAATATTTATACCACTTCTTGTAAATGGGTTCAAGCATCCAATGTGCCATCACCATATGTCTACAACAAATCAAGGTTCCTAACTAGATTTGTGTCGGTAAGAAAGAACCATACATCATCTAGAAAGGATCCAAGCATTTGATGTGCCAAGGATTGTCGACAATGGATCAAGACCTCCACTCTACGAGTGGTGTCAATATTGATTAAGAAATTAAATATAAAGCATATTGAATAAACATTATAAGATTAAGATTATTAAGCACATATTAAGGGTTAGAGAATCTTTATTCTCATATCAAGTGTTTCACCCTTTCACCTTAGCAAAAGAGAAATTAGAAGAACATTATAATAGAAAAAAATAAAATGTAAGAAAAAGGAAATTCATTAATAACATAAACACACAAAACACAATACAAGATCCTAGCCAAAGCCAAAATGTTCCAGCCAAGGCCAAAATGCCCTAATGGGTCACAAGGCACCTCTATTTATAGATACATCCAGGGGCAAACTTGTCAAATTACAAGGGCATAATTGTCAAATTTAGTTGTAAATATCTTTGACAATTGGGATCATTAGGCACCGACTTTGACCATCAATTTTGACATCGAAATATTGTGAATTTTAATCACATGTCTTCATGAAATTGTATATATTTCTCTCAGCTTTCTAGAACATATTGATTTGCACAATTTGGATACGTATTTTGAGAGATACGGTCCAAATACTGAGGCCTGGTCAGACTGGGCCGAGCCTGTAGATGGGTTCACTTCAAGCCCAATTTTGGTCCACTAAGAGCCCGAATTTGATGATGCTTGTGAAATGCAATCTTATAGACAATTGAATCAGCTTTCCAAAACATTAAGAATTGCACCATTCTGATCTATAAATAGAGAGTTATGCCCATTTTACCGACCCTGTAACAAAACCAAACTTAAGAGAAATTAATTCCAAAGATGCAAATGCTACAAATATGCTTAAGTTGAGGAATTTAATGACACTATTAATGCAATATGATGAACTAACTCTTATTAAACATGCATATTTAAGTGTTCATCACACCCCCCAACAAGCTTATTGCTAGTCCCTAGCAATTAAAGCGCTATTATTTAGAAGTGATTTATAGAATTTTACATCCAAGGTGGTCATTATTGCACTCTCCTTGATTTTATCCAAATAAACAAACTCTCAACTGATTTTTTTTTAAATTACTCATGTACCCTTCAGTCAAGATATCCACAAACCTTCTTTTGTGCTCAGTTGACACATGACTATAGGGCTTATTAGAAATAAGCCATATCGGTTCTAGTATTTGTTAAGGCTAACAACCTTAGGTAGGGGATATTCATTCATTTTATACAATTTTTTTCTTTTTTTTTCTCTTTTTTTTTTTTTTGAAAGAATGCATCTTTAACCCATGTAGCGAGCCTTAGCTAATGACTCCCAG
>SNVD02007391.1:0-28207 GCA_013180625.2 Boswellia sacra | reverse complement strand
TAAGTCTTCAAGAAACTTTGCTCACAATCTTTGTTGCTTCTTCTGGAACCAATAACTCTACCAGTTCCAGACCAAATTTAAAAACCACGAATGTTTTGATTTCTATCAAACACCCAGCCACACCATTGACAAATGCATCTGCCTTCATAATGAGATCCAAAACCTGATCGATAGCGGTATAATCCCTAATCCATAATAACAATCACCAGACATAGTCAATATGAATAGGTCTGATTTAATTGAACATCAAGTGTTGAATTCCTTTGGTGACATGAAGGAAGCTTAAAGAACATATAAAATTAAGAATAGGATACAGGAGCAAGAAAAAATAACCAAAGAGGTAATAAGAGTGATGGGAGTCTGGGATGATTTTGACAACAAAGAAAGTGAGGGAAAAAGAGATAGTCAGAAAAGTGATAAAATGCTAGCAGTAATTGATAGTAGGCGATGTCACCTAGACAAAGGAAAACAAGTGGTAGTGTAACAAAGGAAAACAAGTGTTTGTGTGTCAAAGGAGCAAAAAAAGAAGGAAGACGAACATTTGGGCCAAGAAAGGAAAATGTTAGCAAAAAGTAAAGGTTATTGAATCGTATGGAGAACAAATGAGGGATTCGAGTAAGAAGCTTGACAAGATATGTGCAGATATAGAGATATTGAAGTTACAAGTGGCCTATTTGATGAGACTACTCATCCAGAAGTTGACTGTGACTCCCTCTTCAACTCTACAACTGCGTGGATCATCAAACCCACAAACTCAAAAAAAAAATCGAGCGTTGCCAAAGGAAACCTAAGAAGTAATGGTGATGAAGCAGCTGCCAAGAATTTCAAAGTGAATGTTCAAAAATAGCACCAAAAGAGAGAATTTAGTAAGCTAGGCCAATCCATGTCATAAGTCTTTTAGATGCTTAGGGCCCAATCAATACTGCTACCACTACCACTAAAAGAAACCCTAAATACTTATCCACAAGGCCACAAACACAATGAGTATTGTGAGTTCCACCAAGCCATCGACCGTCTCACAGACAATTGTCGTAGATTTTGCCATGAAATCCAGGATTTGATTGACAATGGTCGAATCTCGACCCCAACAAACAACATCCTGTAGAATAACAGATTGGAGGAATAATAATTCTCACCTCTATTGAATAATGAAAAACAAGAGGAATAAATAGAGGAGAGAATGTAATTCCCTTCCTCTAATTATGGGATAAACCTAATCAAAATCCTATAAAATAGGAATCTTATCAAACAAGGGATCAGGGAAACATCTTATCCAAATCCTTTATTTAAGGAAATAAATAAATAAACAGTAAAAAAATCCATGATTTATGTGAATCTTAATTACTCCAATATTTTGGCTTTCTACAGTCCCCCTCAAGCTGGACAATAGATGTTTATCATTCCCAGCTTGGAACTTAAGTCCTTAAAATTTGTCCTAGGTAGAGCCTTGGTGAGAATGTCTGCAATTTGGTTGCGAGTTGGAGTATGCAAAAGATTCACGATCCCGGTGTCTATCTTCTCCTTGATAAAACGGCGATCTATCTCTACATGTTTGGTTCAGTCATGGTGCACAGGATTTTTTGCAATTCTTGTTGCTTCTTGATTATCACAAATCAGATTCATTGGTACATTTTCTAAAATAAACAATTCACTAAGAAGTTTTCTTAGCCACATTCCTTCACAAATCCGATGAGCCATTGCTCTGAATTCAGCTTCAGCACTACTTCGAGCGACTACTGATTGCTTTTTACTACCTTAAGTTACCAAATTTCCCCACACAACGTACAGTACCCCGAAGTAGACTTGCGATCTGTTATCGAACCTGCCCAGTCAGCGTCAGTGAAGACTTCAATCTTCTTATCTGAGTTCTTCTAGAAAAATAATCCTTTTCCTAGAGTCAGTTTTAGGTATCTCAGAATTTGATAACCTGCCTTCATATGTTTCTCTGTAGAACTATTCATGAACTAACTAACCACACTAACTAAAAAACCAATATCTGGTCTAGTGTGAGAGAGATAGATTAGTTTGCCAACAAGTCTTTGATAGTGACCTTTATCCACTAGGGCATTATCATCTTTGATTCCAAGTTTAACTGCTGAATCTATGGGAGTAGTTGCTGGTTTACATCCCAGCATTCCTGTTTCTTTTAAAAGATCAAAGACATATTTGCATTGTGAGACTGAAATACCCTTCTGTGATCATGCAACCTCCATACCTAGAAAATATTTAAGATTTCCTAAGTCTTTAATCTCAAATTCTCTGGCTAGAAGTCCCTTGAGTTTGCTTATTTCTTCTACAAAGTCCCCTGTGAGTACAATGTCATCTACATATACTATTAGAATAGATAATTTACTTTCAGGTGATCTTTTGACAAAGAGTGTATGGTCAACTTGACATTGTACATAACCATCTAGCTTAACAAATTTGGCAAATCTGTCAAACCAATCACGTAGAGATTGTTTTAAGCCATATAGTGACTTTTTGAGTTTGCAGACTTTGTTGGCAGTGGCAGATGTCTAAAAACCGGGAGGAATTACCATGTATACTTCTTCTTCAAGATCCCCATTGAGGAAAGCATTCTTGACATCTAATTAGTAAAGTGGCCAATCCAAATTAGATGCAAGAGATAATAGAACCCGTATGGTGTTGAGTTTTGCTACAAGAGCAAATGTCTCTTGGTAGTCAATGCCATAGGATTGAGTGAACCCTTTTGCCACTAGGCGTGCCTTGAACCTGTCAATGCTTCCATGAGCCTTGTGTTTGACAGTGAAAATCCACTTGCAACCCACTGGTTGTTTTCCTAGTGGCAACTCAGTAATATCCCATGTCTCGTTCTTTTCAAGTGCTTGAATCTCCCCTAAGATGGCTATTTTCCATTTAGGTATTTTTATTGCCTCATGTATGGAATTGGGGACCTGTACTTGATTTAGATTGCTAACAAGTGCATGAAAGTTAGGAGAAAGACCCGCATAGGATACAAAATTTTTGATGGGATGTTTAGTACAAGATCTTACACCCTTTCTTAAGGTAATTGGTTTATCTAGGTCCTCACTAGGCAATTCAACATTAATGGATTCAGTGGATGTGTTACCTTGAGAATTTTCAGAAGTGTCTGAACTCAGGCCGGACTCTTGACCTTGCTTGTGGTGTGTCGGGTGCTCCACGCTTTCCTGTACTCTTTTCCTTATGGAAAAAACAAACAGCTCACGATTTTTAGTAGAAGGGATGGGGATGGTTAGACCAAGAGAAGAAGAATGCTGGATAGGTGATGCGTTCGAAACTAGCAAGTATACTAGTCGCACAAGTAATAAAGTGATAAGTAAGATATCGTTCCCACGAGGATTGATTCTAATTGAATTTGTTATTTCCAGCAACAATAAACTAAACAGGGGGGGATTTTTGTTGAATGCTTTACTAAATGAAATAAGAATGCAAGTAAAGAATAACAAAACAGAAAGTAAATTTGAATAAAAATCAATGGGAGAAAGCTGGTTAAGGGATCATTCTCTACCACAAGATATGGATTTGCGAATTAATTGTAGAATTGTCATCTAATTACAGCATTGAAGTTATCAACCGTAGATAATAACAAGCTCTATTACCCCAATCTTTCCTTAATTTGTTGTTAAATAAAAAAAGCTCTTTATTTAATCTCTATCCATTAAACAACCTAGAACAAGCTCTCTGAGTGTAATTCAATGGATGCATTATGATAAGAAAGATAGGTTGATCTAAGCAATAAACACACAAGCTCGGATTATTTAACTTAGGTTATATTCTCCAATTGTAATCTCTGATCACAATTTTGCTCCTAATGATTAGAAATTTCAAGGAAAAAACCCCAAAACAAAAAAATTTTTTTTTTTTTTTTTGTTTTTTAACGGGGACATCAAGATTTCTAGTCTAGCAATCAATCACAACCAGATTATATTCAGTTGGCCACTCAAATACAATCAGCAAGCAATCATAAGCATAAATATGGGAGAATACAAGCAACTTCAATTAGAGAATTGGATAACAATTCCTTACACAATCAACTTACAAAAACCATATCATGGGCTTTGAAATCACCCTCAACCAATTCAGATTCAGTTACACATGTTTAAGAACGTGGTAAATACAATACAACTTGGAGACATTCCAGAAAATGAAGGGAAGGGAAAAACTTAGCAAATTTGATGTAATTCTCTTTGGATTGTAGTTCTTCCTCTTTCCATGCTTCCTTTTTCCTTCAATAACTCCAGGAGATGAAAGAATTCCAGAGCTGCAAAGCCCTTCCCCCCCCCCACCACGTCTCCCCTCTTCAGTTATCAAAATAAAATACCCTAAAATGTGTTTTTAACTAACTCTGCTATATTGATTGCTACATGTACCCCGTTATTATACATGCAACATACTGGGTGGAATTAATATTTCTATACACCATCTCACCCTATTTGTGAGTAGAGTTTTTCTGGTTTTCTCTTTTTGGTACAACTGAATGGATTTATAAACCGTAAATTTCTCCCGAAAATAGACTTCGAGAGCTTTCCAACGGTATATAACATGTCATCGGGTCATTGTATATCAATACAATTAAATCCGAGAAGATCACTGACTAGCAGAGGTGAAAATGAAGGGTTTTACTCCTTTTTTGTGCAAGTTGCTCCAAAACTCCTACAAACATCAAAACCACACAAAAACATAAAAATACCAAGGAATATAGCAAAGAAACATGGACGAATTGATATAAAAGTAATACATAAATAGACACCTATCAAATTCCCCAACACTTAGACTTTGCTAGTCCTCGAGCAACTAAAATGATACGAAACAAAACTAAACCGAAACAGAATCAAAGAAAAATTAAAACACACAAATGCTTCAACTTGCAAATAGGCCTCAACGATTGTACTTAATTATAACCCAAGGAAAACTTCAAAATAATGCACTTGATCAACATTTTTATCTCAAATATTAGTTTCGCTTCACTTCAACTTCCTCAAGTGTGTGTTGTAGAGACCATTCTCCCTATCACTTGTAACCAGATGAGTGTATGCTTAAATGTGAATCATACTTTACATAGTGACGATGTATGTATAAATGAACTCCGATAGGCCTAGCTTTTTCAAGTCCACTCTCCACTAATGTAGACAATGTACAACACCAACAAGGATCAAGTAGGACTTTATTAAGCTTGTAACGTATTAGCTTGGTGAAGGTATTGATCAAGGATATAATTTGTGGCTAAATCACCCACAAACCCTAAATTCCTATTCACGATTATGTAGACGCTCACCCCTTATAACACAACTTTATTTTAATTCACCAGAGGTACTCCCCAACTTACTTATTTAGATCACTCAAGCTTCTTTTTTTTTTTTCTCTTCTCTTCTTCTTCTTTTTTTTTTTTTTTTTTTGGGTAGAAAACCAAAAAAACACACCCTCAACACTTCCAATACATTGTCCTCAATGTTTAAGTACGTGGAAGATAAGTACAGATTTTTTTTCTCTTTTTTTATTACAAACATAAAAAACTCACTTGCATTGCTCATGGCACAATCCAACCTCCTCTAACTTCCCAAAACCAGAACATAGCTCAAAATGTAATGGCGAATGATTTACATGCTCATAGGTAAGGGATAAACTGTTGGAAGAATTCAATTGAGATGGAATCTTTTAGTGAGTTTAACAGAAAAAAGAGGTTTACAGAGGCCGCACGGGGTACTAGGGATCAATTATTGAGTCAAGGTTGGCTCTTAAGCTCAAACGATCCAACGATTGCCTAAATCAGTTCCCTAATGTTGCACAGTCTAGGATTTCGACTCGAGTGACCATCAAACAAGTTCTAGAATTCATTGAAATCTGAAGAAACATTTAAATTACATAAACTTTCTCTAAGTAACAAATAACTCAGTGATAATAGCTCAGTGCTCAATGTTGCGCAAGGAATCAAAAGCAAAGCGAAAACCAATAAACATTTCAAGCACACAGATCCATGCATCATTATCATTTTCCAAGAGTTATTCTTAATTCAATCATTATCTTATCATTGACCCACAAAATGCAAGAAAAGAGGTACGTGGCGTTATTACACCTGAGTCAAGATTGTATATTTCAACAATCCTTAGGACCAGTAGCCCGCAGACTTAAGGTTTCCTGCCTATTATTCATTTATTAGAAAGAACAAAACAAGGATCCAGACACGTCCATACAACATGTCAAATAAACAAACCTAACAGATTTATGTCGAGGAATGCGTATGCAGGGTTAAAGAAAACCCCATATTCTGCCATTCTCAACTTTTTTCCACAATTTTTTTTAATCGAAACTGATAAAGACAAAAAACACATAACACCTTCTAAATTACATAAAACTAAACTTACTCATAAAATAACAAAGTCCAACAAGCCAGCAAACAAAAACAAGTCAGTTAGAATGGGTCTAAAAGGTTTAGAAATTAGCCTCCTTATTCAGCCATTATAGATTAAAGAGATCCATAATGCGTTTCAAGAGGACTTAAACTTTTTAAGCCACCACTCTAAAAACCAAGATTATAAAATATTACCTGGGAGGAAAGAAACAACCTGAAAAATCTCAAAATAAATAACATGAAAAACTTCAAATAAACACAATAAAAAGAAAGCCAACAAAAACGAAGCAAACCAGCAAATAGAGATTACAGATGGAGTGTTAAATCCAGTTTACGCCTCTTATTGCCTTCTCCACACCAATCAATCCGAGCTGTTGTTGGATCAGGCGAATAGACGAATTCTTGTAGTTTGTCAATTAACTCCCCTGCCGTTGAAGCTGTAACAAGGATTTGCCTCGCTGATGGTGAGATAAATTTTTTTCTACAGCTTGATCAAGAAAAGACAACAAACCATCAAAAAAGTTATTGACATTTAACAAACCAATGGGTTTTTTATGGATGTTTAGCTGTGCCCAAGAGTTGATTTGAAATATCTCCTCTAATGTACCATAACCCCACCCTTAATAGCGACACCAGTGATCCACCGGGTAAACTATCAAATGCCATCGGACTTAACAACCATATGTGGCAATACTCTCATGCATTCTAGAGACCTGTAACTCTTCCCCTCTTGTGTTGCCTATGATATCTCGCACAGCTAATGGTTTAGGGATAATGCCGAGAACTTTACTTCCTCCCAAGGATGCAGCTGTCGACACACAACCCATTAACCCAAGACTACCCCCTCCATAAATCAAATTAATACCCCTCGAAGCTAATGTCCTACCAAGATCAAGAGCTGCTGTTGTAAACTCTCCATCTTTACCAAATTGCGATCCACAAAATACGCATATATTTTGGAGTCGCCGAATTGGTGTTTTCTCCATTTCTACAAGTGCTCGAACCTTGTGTAAGACAATGATGCCCGTTAGGTAATATGCTTTTCAAGTGTAAGACAGGTTATAATAATGACATTTGAAAATATGGAGAATGGATATATACACACATAAAACTCTCAAATTTGATACATGGGGACATAAATTCGGTGGGGGTTGCTCGATGCAGATTTATCGCCCCGAGATTTGAAAAAATAGATATGTTTTCAGTGGGGTTTGACAAAACCTCCACACTTGTCGCCCACGTGTGCATGAAAAATAGAGATAAACTTTCGGTGGGGTTTGAAAAAACCGCCACACTTGTCTCCCACGTGAAGCATGAAAAGTAATGATATACTTTCGGTGGGGTTTGACAATACCAGCCACACTTGTCTCCCACGTGAAGCATGAAAAGTAAGAGACACTTTCGGTGGAGGTTGACAAACCTCCACACTTGTCTCCCACGTGTACTTATGCCATAGGGTAGTCATATGGTTTGTCAAAAAAAAACTTGAAATTAAAATAAACGAAATCAACAAACAACAACAACACAAAAACAATATTGATAATCAGATCAAACGAAACAAGAAAAAAAAAATAAAATTGACAACAACAACACACATTCAAATATACAAGTAGTTGTGATTGTGGCTCACATCTTCCTCTGGTTTTTACGTCCAGTAACGGCTGAAACGCCTTCTATGAGTCGGGGATTTGCTTCCCATCCAGTTTTCTTATAAACTGGCAAACAGGGTCGTTTTTTGTCAGATTCCCTAGACTATAACACTGCAATTCATCACGAAATTGTGTCCATAGATTAAGCAATTCACGCTGAACAAGTCCATAAGAATGTGACTCGAGAGTTAACAAAACATTATCCAGCGACTCATTACTCAAACCATTCTTAATAAATGCAAGTTTATCTTCTCTATTCCTGGACGCAAAACCTAATGAACGACAAGTCTGGTTACAATTCCATCTAGCACATTTATAACATACTTGTAACCTTTTTCGCTCTTCGCCTCTTGGCGTAGTAGCTCTTTCCTAGACCAGGCATGTATTTTGCGAGATTAATGTCCGGCTCACCGGACAATCTTACCTTAGCTTCGATAAGCCATCGGATATCCGCAGGCACATTTAGGAGCATCAACGCCCAAAGTCTAGTCATCCGTACTTTATAAATTTTAAACACAGCATTTTGAGGAAATGAAGGAAAATATTTACGAAGGTTCGACAAAAAGATATCGGCATCCATTGAAGAGAGAAAAGAAGAGATATTACCGATGCGATCGAGTTTGTTTTTCTCCAAGATATGCACGTTTCAAACCTTTGGGCGAATGACTTCAACTTCCGTTTGGATGTTTCCACAAGCTGCTGCACAAATGAGCTCAAAGCACAGAGTAATCAAATTGAACAAAAGAAAAGAAAAGAAAAGAGCAGAAACGAAACTAAAGACACATAAAGAGATAACAACACAATAACAAACAAAAGTCAAAAACAAGTAAAAACAAATAAAAACAAATAAGACAGATGTCAAAGAGAGATAAAACCTGATCAATTTGATGGCCTACGAAAGGAATCTCCTCGAGACACAAAAATCGATCATTATTACCATATTTTATTTTTCTTTTCTTTTCTTTTATTTATTTTTCAAAAACATTGGGTTGCCTCCCAATAAGCGCTTGGTTTAACGTCCTCAGCCCGACGTTGGTTCCATCATGGCAGGGTCCAATCTCCGCTGTGCTTCTCTAGTGGGGCTTGGATCCTTTTTCCAATAAGAATTGGTGCATGCATATGGCTGGGCCTTGGATGTTAGCAATCGTCAACCCAATAGTTGTTTTGTGGTCTGTAAGTATTCGGACGAGTTTCTCTTCTTGTATTCGTGCAAGGCCCATTTCTATTATAAGTGGTAAAGGATCATTCTCACTCAAGAATCCATGCCTCAAATGATCTGGAAGAAGCTTAAGCTCCAAGGCAGGGGCTGTCATCACAGAAGGAAGAATTTTCTCATTAGATAAAGGAAATTGAATGCATGAAACATCATACCTATTTGTGGTTATTGCGATGGTTTCATCTAAGCTTGTCACAACTTCCTTCATTTCTTTGCTTGTATCAAAATTTCTGACTCCTTAGAATTTTCTGTCCCTATGTGCTCATTAATAGCTATATCCAATCCATTCTAGCGAGTTAACTCAAAACATTGTTGTGGCAGAGAATCAACAACGTCAACTGCAAAAACAGAATGTAATCCACTAGAGTACCTCATTGCATCAAAGAATTTTGAAAACATATCACCTTGCCATCAAACTCTATGATGAGAGTGGTCATCACGAACTCAAATCTTTGGTTTCTAACGTTTCGAGATGGTCTCCCCATAAGATCGGTGTTGGATTAGGAGTATGTCTCATCCTCTATTTCAAGAACATAAAGTTACTGGGAAAATATGCATTGATGTCATCTGCACAGTCCACATCTTTCCACAACTCTTTTGGTATATGCATTAAAACGATCAGCAATTTGAATGGTAATACCAATTTCCGCAAAAGGTCCAAGATTTAAAGAAGCATAAATAGAATCATGGCATGGTGAACGTACCTAGATCTTTGCACTTTGGAGGAATTTTCCTTTGCAATACAGCTGAAACATCTTCCCCCACACTTACTTTCTCATTTCTTTTTAACTTTCTTTTGCTGGTGCATAACTCCTTGAAACATTTTGTATAACGAGGTACTTGTTCGATAGCATCAAAAAGTGGTATACTCACCTCGATTTTGCGAAAAGTTTCCAGGATTTTCTGTTCTTGTTCCTCCTTCTTCGATTTTACAAATCTACTAGGAAAAGGTGGAGGAGAAACATATGAAAGAATGAGGGTTATAGGATTTACCTGAGAAGTCAGTGTTTTGTTCATGGTGGAAGTGGTGTCATCTCCTTCATCAGTTTGTGATTTCTTTGGCAGGACATCTAATTGCTCTTCATTTTGCAAAGTTATCGCACAAGAATTCTCTCTTGGATTGATCACCGTTTGACAAGATAATTCTTCTGAGCCTTGGCCCTCGAATTTGCTCATGCTAGTGGCCAATTGTCCCATTTGATTTGCCAGGTTTTGGATACTTGCCCCAGTTTCCTGCTGGAATTGCATTGTGTTAGTGGCAAGTGCATTAACAATGTCCTGGAGAGACATACCTGAGTTTTGTGAAGCTGGTTGCGGTGCTGGATGTGGCATTGGTGGTGGTTGCATTTGAAAAGGTTGCTGCACTCTAGGTTGATTGAAACCTTGTGGCCGATTTGGTATCACATTTGGAGTGATTGGTTGATGATTCCAGTAACTGAAATTATGGTGATCTTCCCATCCAGCATTGTAAGTGTTAGAGAAAGGATCATACCATTGCCTCGTTTGTCCTGGAAATCCACCCATGGCATTGGCTTGTTCCATATATTCTTCTTGTAAAGTTGGATACATGTCGATTGGATGCTCCATCGTAGAATATATCCCCACATTCATAAGATTTTTGCATATCTCCTACAGCCATGTTTTCCACAAGAGAGGTTAGCTCAGAAAGTTGTTGTTCAATGTTCGGAGTGCTTACCTCATTTACTCTCCATGGTAGTTGTGGCTCAAATCCGCCACTGAATTGATGGAAGTTTACTGCCATGTCGTCTAAACACAAACAATCAAAGAAGAAAAACAAACAAAAATATGAATCAACAATGAAAACAAAATAACAAATCGATTAGAAAATCAATCCCCGGCAACGGCGCCAAAAACTTGATGCGTTCGAAACTAGCAAGTATACTAGTCGCACAAGTAATAAAGTGATAAGTAAGATATCGTTCCCACGAGGATTGATTCTAATTGAATTTGTTATTTCCAGCAACAATAAACTAAACAGGGGGGGATTTTTGTTGAATGCTTTACTAAATGAAATAAGAATGCAAGTAAAGAATAACAAAACAGAAAGTAAATTTGAATGAAAAATCAATGGGAGAAAGCTGGTTAAGGGATCCTTCTCTACCACAAGATATGGATTTGCGAATTAATTGTAGAATTGTCATCTAATTACAGCATTGAAGTTATCAACCGTAGATAATAACAAGCTCTATTACCCCAATCTTTCCTTACTTTGTTGTTAAATAAAACAAGCTCTTTATTTAATCTCTATCCATTAAACAACCTAGAACAAGCTCTCTGAGTTTAATTCAATGGATGCATTATGATAAGAAAGATAGGTTGATCTAAGCAATAAACACACAAGCTCGGATTATTTAACTTAGGTTATATTCTCCAATTGTAATCTCTGATCACAATTTTGCTACTAATGATTAGAAATTCAAGACAATTACGGATCAAGATTTCTAGTCTAGCAATAAATCACAACCAGATTATATTCAGTTGGCCACTCAAATACAATCAGCAAGCAATCATAAGCATTAAATATGGGAGAATACAAGCAACTTCAATTAGAGAATTGGATAACAATTCCTTACACAATCAACTTACAAAAACCATATCAGGGGCTTTGAAATCACCCTCAACCAATTCAGATTCAGTTACACATGTTTAAGAACGTGGTAAATACAATACAACATGGAGACATTCCAGAAAATGAAAGGGAAGGGAAAAACTTAGCAAATTTGATGTAATTCTCTTTGGATTGTAGTTCTTCCTCTTTCCAAGCTTCCTTTCTCCTTCAAGAACTCCAAGAGATGAAAGAATTCCAGAGCTGCAGCCTCCACCACGTTCTCCCCTCTTCAAGTTATCAAAATAAAACCCTAAAATGTGTTTAAATACTCTGCTATAGTGAATTGCTACAGTGCCCCGTATTATACATGCTACAGTGACTTGTGGAATTATATTTCTATACATCTCACACTGTTTTGATTACAACTTTTGGTACACTGAATGGATTTATAAACCGTAAATTTCTCCAGAAAATAGACTTCGAGAGCTTTCCAACGGTATATAATATGTCGTCGGGTTCATTGTATATCAATACAATTAAATCCGAGAAGATCACTGACTAGCAGAGGTGAAAATGAAGGGTTTTACTCCATTTTTGTGCAAGTTGCTCCAAAACTCCTACAAACATCAAAACACACAAAAACATAAAAATACCACGGAATATAGCAAAGAAACATGGACGAATTGATATAAAAGTAATACATAAATAGACACCTATCAATAGGACTTTTGACCGAAGAGATATTTTGTGGCTCGGCTCTATATTGGGAAGTGACATTTTCAACTTGAGGAATTTGAGTAGTTTTAGGATATGTGGAGGATTCAGGTGCTGTTTGATATATAAGTATCAGATTCTGGTGCTATTTGAGGAAATATAGAAGTATAAGGTGTTGTGGTAGCGGTAGACGTAACAGTAGGAATAATGTCCCAAAGCTCATATTCCTGAGATAAAGTCTCCCCTTGAATATCAGTTTTGGTGAAATATGTTGTTTTTCAGAAAAGGTAACATCCATAGAATTGTAAAATCATTTTGTAATAGGAGAATAGCACTTGTACCCTTTATGATTGGAAGAATATCATACAAAGATGCATTTGATGGACCTGGGATCAAGTTTACTCCTATTATGTGAATGAATATGGACATATGCAGAACGCCCGAACACTTTCATGGGAATGATTGAGATAATTCTAGTGTTTGGATAAGATTTTAGAAGTACCTGACTTGGAGTTTGAAAGTTGAGAACTCTAGAAGGCATTCTATTTATGAGATAAGCTGCTGTCAATACTGCTTCTCCCCAAAAATGTTGAGGAACATGAGTAGTGAACAGGAGAGACTTGGCAACCTCAAGAAGGTGCCTATTTTTCCTTTCAGCTACTCCATTTTATTGGGGAGTATTAACATAAGAACTTTGATGAACTATCCCTTGACTCAAAAGATAATCACCTAAGATTGAGGCAAAATATTCATGTGCATTGTCAATTTTCAACGCTTGTATTTTTGTGTGAAATTGAGTTTGTATCATAGTGTTGAAATTTTTAAATATTTGACCTGCTTCAGATTTATCTTTCATAAGGAATATCCATGTGACTCTAGTATGATCATCTACTAGAGAAATAAACAAACGAGTTCCAGTTAAATTTTTAATTCTGGATGGTCACCAAATATCAGAGTGAATCAAAGAAAAAGGATGTGATTTTTTATATGATTGGGTTGGGTAAGAATTTCTCACATGTTTGGAGAATTGACAAACTTCACAAGAAAAATTTTTTGAACTTTTATTCTTGAATAATAAAGGAAAAAGTTTCTCAAGATAGAGAAAATTTGGATGACCTAACCTATAGTGATATAACATGATGTCACTATCTTTATTGGAATTAAAACATGACAAAGTTGTATTTGGACACTGACTTGTGGGCTTGACCTTGAGAGCTTGTCTTCCTATGGAATCAACAACTTTAAGGAGATAGAGTCCTGAGCACACCTCAGCATTGCCAATCGTCATCCCCAAATCCAAGTCATGAAATTCACAAAGATTAGAAAGAAATTTAACACTGCAATTTTGATCATGGGTGAGCTTATTAATGGACAATAGATTGCAATCGAGTTTTGGTACCAAAAAAACTGAATTGAGAGTTAATTGGTTTGAGATGTAAACAGACCCAATTCCAACAACTTTAGATAATGAACCATCTGCGATTCTAATTGTCAGTCCCTTATTGCAAGGCTTATAATTTTCTAAAATAGAAACATCACCTGTCATATGATCTGAGGCACGAGAATCCACTATTCATAGCTATAGTTTTACTTGTTTTACAGTAAGAGCATTTATGTGATTACCTGTTTGAGCTAAAGAAGTTGAACCAATCACATTGGAGGTTGGAGGTATTATTCTGTGATTGACTGAACATTTCTGGAGCAGCTCTATGATGAACACTTAAATATGCATGTTTAATAAGAGTTTAGTTCATCATATTGCATTAATAGTGTCATTAAATTCCTCAACTTAAGCATATTTGTAGCATTTGCATCTTTGGAATTAATTTCTCTTAATTTTGGTTTTGTTACAGGTTCGGTAAAATGGGCATAACTCTCTATTTATAGATCAGAATGGTGCAATTCTTAATGTTTTGGAAAGCTGATTTAATTGTCTACAAGATTGCATTTCACAAGAATCATCAAATTCGGGCTCTTAGTGGACCAAAATTGGGCTTGAAGTGAACCCATCTACAGTCTCGGCCCAGTCTGACCAGGCCTCAGTATTTGGACCGTATCTCTCAAAATACGTATCCAAATTGTGCAAATCAATATGTTCTAGAAAGCTGAGAGAAATATCTACAACTTTCATGAAGACATGTGATCAAAATTCACAACGTTTCGATTTCAAAATTGATGGTCAAAGTCGGTGCCTAATGATCCCAATTGTCAAAGATATTTACAACTAATATTGACAATTATGCCCTTGTAATTTGACAAGTTTGCCCCTGGATGTATCTATAAATAGAGGTGCCTTGTGACCCATTAGGGCATCTTGGCCTTGGCTGGAACATTTTGGCTTTGGCTAGGATCTTGTATTGTGTTTTGTGTGTTTATGTTATTAATGAATTTCCTTTTTCTTGCATTTTATTTTCTTTCTATTATAATGTTCTTCTAATTTCTCTTTTGCTAAGGTGAAAGGGTGAAACCCTTGATATGAGAATAAGGATTCTCTAACCCTTAATATGTGCTTAATAATCTTAATCTTATGATGTTTATTCAATATGATTATATTTAATTTCTTAATCAATCTTGACACCACTCGTAAAGTGGAGGTCTTGATCCATTGTCGACAATCCTTGGCACATCAAATGCTTGGATCCTTTCTCGATGATGTATGGTTCTTCCTTACCGACACGAATCTAGTTAGGAACCTTGATTTGTTGTAGACATATGGTGAATGGCACATTGGATGCTTGAACCCATTTACAAGAAGTGGTATAAATATTGGTAACGAAACAAATATAATTCATATAACTAAAATGGGTTAATTATCCTTATTTGAAATATCAAGGGCGGATCCCCTAACCTTAGCTTTCATTATCATTGTGTTAATTTCTCTTGTATTCTAATTATTCTTATTTATTGTTTAAGAACTTGTTCTTTACTCATATTTGTTGATATTATCTTACCATCTCTTCGAATCATCCATATCACGTTTGCTTAGCTTATAATTTGTAACGCTTAAATTCCCTTCCTCGTGGATCGACCCCGGTCTCACCGGGTTTTATTACTTCGACACTCCTATACTTGGGAGACAATCCTTTTTCGGATGTGTCAAGTTTTTGGCGCCGTTGCCGGGGAAGGTAAAAATTGGCGTGCAAAATTGTAAGTGTTCTCTTTTCTCATCTTAGATCTAAATTTTTTATTTTTGTGTGTTCATCTTTTGCTCTCTTTTCTTCTCCTTTTCTTGCATGAAAATTTGGTCACGAACATCTAGTGGTAGACTTGTTAGAAAAACATCATCTTCCTTAGAAAACATGGCCAACAATCATGAAGAAATATTCACGGATGAAGGGGACAACCGTTCGCAACAAAATGATCAAAACCAAAGAAGAACCCTCGGAAACTACATGAATCCGGTAAGGACTAGTGCACCATCTTGTGTAGTTTCTCCTCCAGATTCAATCCATTTCAAATTCAAACCAAGTTTTGTTCGACTTCTACCCACTTTTCATGGCCTTGACATGGAGAACCCATATTCGCACTTGAAACTCTTTGAAGAGGTATGTAGCTCCTACACTGACCCAAATTGTAGCATAAACACCATTAGATTAACGCTTTTTCCTTTTTCTTTAAAAGATAAAGCTAGAACATGGCTACAAAATTTGAGGTCGAATTCCATCAGTTCATGGGATGAGATGAAACAACAATTTTTGAAAAATTTTTTTCCTACCCATAGAACAAATTCTCGTAAAAGACAAATTTCTGATTTCTCTCAAAGACAAGGAGAAACCCTTTACCAATGTTGGGATAGGTATAAGGAACTACTTAATACCTGTCCTCACCATGGGTTTGAAACTTGGAGAATAGTTGCACACTTCTATGAAGGGTTAACACCTCAAGATAGGCAACTAGTAGAATTAATATGTAATGGAGAATTTAAAGAAAAAGACCCTGAGGAAGTACTTGACTTCTTAGATTCCTTGGCAGAAAAGGCACAAATTTGGGACACTGCTGGCACCTATGAGGTACCAGGCAAGGCCCCAACCTCGACATCCAATAGAGGTATTTACAACCTTAGGGAAGACCATGACCTTCAAGCCAAATTCGCATCCCTAGCTAGAAAAGTCGAGGTTTTAGAGATGAAAAAGAGTGGTCAATTGAAATCTATTCAAGAAAATGTCTGTAACATTTGTGATGACAATGGCCATTCTACTGATGATTGCCCAACTTTGCCTACCTTTAGGGAATGTCTCCATGAAGAAGCCAATGCCTTAAACACTTTCAAAAGGCCAAATCACAATCCATATTCACAAACCTACAATCCTGTTTGGAGAAATCATCCAAATTTTAGCTTGAAAAATGACAATCATGCACAATCTTCACAAGTCCCTTTTCAAACACGACAAAATTTTCAAAATTCTCATGATCATGCATATGCTCCTCCTCCTAGGAATGACTTTGAAGAAACATTGCATTCATTCATTACACAGCAAGAGACTTTCAATAGTCAAACTGCTCAAACATTAGCAAATTTGTCAGAAACTCTTGCAAAATTTGCATCGACATTTAGCATCCAAGAAAAGGGAAAATTTCCTTCTCAAACATTGCAAAACCCCAAAGATCAATCTAACTCAAATGCAGGAAGTTCAAGTAACCATTACTTTGACCAAGCCAATTCAGTCATGACCCTTCGCAATGGTAAGATTGTTGAAAAACACATTCCTGACCCTTGTGAGAAAGAAGAAGAATCGATCTCTAAAAGGCAGGAAGAGGCTGCTAAACCAACACCTAGTGAAGAGGAAACCATATCCTCATCTGTGCCTCCATTTCCTCAAGCATTAGCCACACAAAAGAAGCAAACTCACAGTTCTTAAATCTTTGAAATTTTCAAACAGGTAAAGGTCAACATTCCCTTGCTTGATGTGATCAAACAGGTACCTTCTTATGCAAAATTTTTGAAAGACTTGTGCACTGTGAAAAGAAAACTGAATGTGAAAACGAAGGCCTTTCTAGCTGAGCAAGTAAGTGCTATTCTTCAAAATAATAATACAGTGAAATATAAGGATCCAGGTTGTCCTACAATTTCATGTGTTATTGGGGACCATAAAATTGAACAAGCTTTACTTGATCTTGGTGCTAGTGTGAATTTGCTTCCATACTCGGTTTTTCAAAAACTCAATCTAGGTGAGTTAAAACCGACTTCTGTGACACTTTTGCTTGCTGATAGATCAATTAAAGTACCAAGAGGAGTAGTAGAAGATGTGTTAGTTCAAGTCGATAAATTCATTTACCCAGTGGATTTTATTGTCTTGGACACACAACCAGTGGAAGTATGTAATTCAATTCCTGTCATTTTAGGCGTCCATTTCTAGCTACCTCTAATGCTTTGATTAATTACAGGAATGGAGTCATGAAGCTATCTTTTGGGAACATGACATTGGAACTAAATGTTTTCAATATGTGCAAACAACCACATGAAGAAGAAGATGAAATTGAGGAGGCTAATATGATCGAATCTATTGTGGAAGATCACATCCCAAAAGGGAGTTCTTCTGACCCTTTGGAAACTTGTTTAGTAAATTCGTTAGAATCAAGTATGGAACTAGAACATGATCTTTCTAATATGTGTTCTTTACTGGATTGTGCACAGGTGTTGGAAAAAGGCTCAAAATCAAGATTTGAAGAATTGGGACAAATGAATGAAAACAAGGAAGAGGAAGTTCCCAAGTTAGAATTGAAGCCCTTGCCTGAAGGACTGAAATATGCATATCTTGGGGAGAATCAGACATATCCGGTGGTAATTTCTTCATTCCTCACATGCGAGCAACAAGGTAAGTTGATAGAAGTGCTTAAAAGGCATAAAAATGCAATTGGGTGGACTTTAAAAGATATAAAAGGCATTAACCCTTTAATTTGCACACATAGAATACTTTTAGAGGAAAATGCCAAAACATCTCAACAACCTCAAAGGAGATTAAATCCACACATGAAAGAGGTTATTAGGGCTGAAGTTCTCAAACTACTTGATGTGGGAATTATCTATCCTATTTCTGATAGTAAGTGGGTAAGCCCTATACAAGTAGTATGATAAGTGTCTATTTATATATCATTTTCATATCAATTCGTCCATGTTTCTTTGCTATATTCCTTGGTATTTTTATGTTTTTGTTTGGTTTTTGATGTTTGTAGGAGTTTTGGAGGAACTTACACAAAATTGGAGTAAAACCCTTCATTTTCACCTCTGCTAGTCAACCAATTTCTTGGAGTTGATTGTATCGATATACAATTAACCGGATAACATGCTATATACCATTGAAAAGCTCTCGAAGTCTATTTTCTGGAAAAATTTACGGTTCACGAATTTATGTAGTGTACCAAAAGTTGTGATAAAAATGGTATCAGAAGTGTATATTTGTAATTCCGTATATCACTGTAGCATTTTATTAAATACGGGGCACTGTAGCAAGTTACTGTAGCAGAGTATTTAAACACATTTTAGGGTTTTATTTTCATAACTTGAAGAGGGGAAAACGTGGGAGGAGGCTGCATTTCTTGATTTCTCTCATCCCTTAGAGTTCTTGAAGGAGAAAGAAGATTTTGAAAGAGGAGGAACTACAATTCCAAGAAGATTCATCTACAAAGAAGATTTTCAAAGAATTTGCTAAGTTCTTTCTTTCTTTTTCAATTCTGGAATTTCTCTGTATTGTATTTGTTATTCTAATTGAATATGTGTAACTAAATCTGAATTGGTTGAGGGTGATTTCAAAGCCCTTGATATGGATTTTGTGAGTTGATTGTGTAACAAATTGTTATCCAATTCTCTAATTGAAGTTGCTTGTATTTTCCCATATCTAATGCTTATGATTGCTTACTGATTGTATTTGGAATGGCCAACTGAATATAATCTTTTGTTGTCTATTGCTAGATTAGAAATCTTGATCCGTAATTGTCATGAATTTCCAATCATTAGTAGCAAAATTGTGATCAGAGATTGCCATTGGAAAATACAACCTAGGTTAAATAATCCGAACTTGTGTGATTATTGCTTAGATCAACCTATCTTTCTCATCGTAATGCTTCTATTGAATTAAACTTAGAGAGCTTGTTCTAGGTTGTTTAATGGATAGAGATTTAATAAAGAGCTTGTTTTATTTAACAACAAAGTAAGGAAAGATTGGGATAACAGAGCTTGTTGTTATCTACGGTTGATAACTACAATGCTGTACTTGGATTACAATTCTATGTTAATTCACAAATTCATATCTTGTGGCAGAGAATGAACTCTTAACCAAGTGTCTCTCATTGATTTTTCACTCCATTTAACTTTGCTTTGTGTTATTCTTCATTTGCTTTCGTATTAAGTTTAGTTAATCAGTCAACAAACCCCCCCCCCCCCCTGTTTAGTTTGTTATTGCTGGAAAATAACAAATTCAATTAGAATCAATCCTCGTGGGAACGATATCTACTTATCACTTTATTACTTGTGCGACTAGTATACTTGCTAGTTTCGAACGCATCATAGTACCTAAGAAATCTGGCATTACAGTTGTTAAAAATGAAAAGGGGGAATCATTGCCAACTCGTGTCCCATCTAGTTGGAGGATGTGCATTGATTATAGAAAATTAAATGCTGTCACTAGAAAAGACCATTTTCCCTTACCTTTCCTTGACCAAATTCTTGAAAGAGTAGCATGAAACCCCTACTACTGCTTTCTTGATGGATACTCAGGCTACTATCAAATTCTCATTGCACTTGAAGATCAAGAAAAGACCATATTCACGTGCCCCTTTGGCACTTTTGCATTTAGGAGAATGCCTTTTGGACTTTGTAATGCTCCAGCTACTTTTCAAAGATGCATGCTAAGCATTTTTAGTGATATGGTCGAGCATTGTTTAGAAGTTTTCATGGATGATCTAACTGTCTTTGGAAACTCTTTTGATAATTGTCTTTGAAACTTAGAAAAAGTCCTAAAAAGGTGTGTAGAAAAAGGTCTTATTTTGAATTTGGAAAAATGTCATTATATGGTCACTTCAGGAATTGTCTTAGGTCATGTGGTGTCTTCTAAGGGAATTGAAGTGGATAAAGCAAAAGTGGAATTAATTTCCCATTTGCCTCCACCAAAAACAATTAAAGAGGTTCGTTCATTTTTAGGACATGCTGGATTTTATAGGAGGTTCATAAGAAATTTTAGTGCTATATCTAAACCTCTTTGTAACCTCTTAATAAAAGATACTTCCTTTGAATGGACTCAAGAATGTCAAAATGCCTTTGATACATTAATTGGACTTTTAACAACTGCTCCAATTATGCACTCTCCTGATTGGTCCTTGCCTTTTGAATTGATGTGTGATTGCAAGCATATGCAATTGGGCTGTCTTAGGACAAGAAAAGAAGGTAAGCCCTAATGTGAATACTATGCAAGTAGGACTTTAAATATGCACAAATGAATTACACAACAACTGAGAAAGAACTACTTGCAGTAGTATTTGCATTGGACAAATTTCGATCTTATTTAATTGGCTCTCCAACAATTGTTTACACTGACCATGCAGCTGTGAGATATTTCTGTCTAAACAGATGCACAACCTAGGATTATACGGTGATCTATTGCTTCCAAGATTTAACATCACAATAAAAGATAAGAAAGGAGCTGAAAATGTCGTTGCTGATCATCTTTCAAGACTAACGACAGAGACATCAATTGAAACTTCACCTATCAATGATTCTTTTCCTGATGAATTTTTATTTTCTGTCGCTACTGTACCTTGGTTTGCTAACATTGTAAATTTTCTTGTGACAGGGAAAATGCCACCTCATTGGAATGCTCAAGACAAAAGAAAATTTTTAACCGAGGTGAAAAATTTTTACTAGGATGACCCATATCTGTTCAAATATTGTCCAGACCAAATAATTAGAAGATGCATACCCGACAATGAGGTAAGTAGTGTCATTAACTTTTGTCATTCTGAAGCATGTGGAGGACATTTTTCATCTAAAAAAACAGCTGTTAAGATCTTACAATGTGGATTTTATTGGCCCACCTTATTTAAAGATGCACATGCATTTTGTAAAACGTGTGAAAATTGTCAAAAATTAGGATCTATTTCAAAAAGAAACATGATGCCGTTGAATCCCATTCTTGTCGTTGAAATCTTTGACTGTTGGGGTATTGATTTTATGGGACCCTTTCCATCGTCATTTGGTTTTGTGTACATCCTTGTTGCAGTGGACTATGTTTCAAAATGGGTCGAGGCAATTCCATGTCGAAACAATGATCACAAAACAGTTATCAAATTCTTGAAGGATAATATCTTAAGTAGATTTGGAATTCCTCGAGCCATTATTAGTGATGGGGGTACACATTTTTGTAACAAACCATTTGAAACCTTAATGAAGAAATATGGAATAACCCATACAATTTCTACACCTTATCACCCGCAAACAAGTGGACAAGTTGAATTAGCTAATAGGGAGATAAAACAGATCTTAGAAAAAACGGTTAACCAAAATCGTAAAGATTGGTCTTTAAGACTTAATGATGCACTTTGGGCTTACCGAACTGCTTTCAAAACATCATTGGGAATGTCTCCTTATAGATTAGTTTATGGAAAACCTTGTCACTTGCCAGTGGAAATTGAACAGAAAGCTTATTGGGCCATTAAAACATTTAACACAAACTTGAATGATGCTTGCAAGTTACGAAAACTCCAACTGAGTGAACTTGAAGAAATCAGGAATGAGGCTTACGAAAATTCTAAAATCTACATAAGAAACATGAAGGTTTTTTTCATGACAATTTATTGTTAGAAATCTTTTGAACCTTGCACAACAAAGGTTCTTTTGTATGATCAGGTTGCAACTTATTTTCCTGGTAACATTCGGTCACGTTGGACTGGGGCCTTTTAATTGTTAACAATGTTTTTTCCTCATGGAGCATTGAATGAAACCCAAAGAATGGTAATGTGTTTAAAGTTAATGGACAACGGTTAAAACCATATCTTTGAAATTTGGCCCAAACGAAGGTCTCTTGCTTTATCGATCCTTTTTAAGGATTGATTTTTCTGCGTTAAGTGGGCGGATACGGTACTCCGTGACTTTTAAAATCGGTTTTTCAGTTCCCTAAACCCTATTGCTCACCTTGCATTCATTTTCCTTTCTTTTCTCGCATTTTCATATGGACACCATTCTCTCAAATTTGCACAAACATTTTCCCTCTCTTCCTCCAAATGATTTGCTTAAATTTTACAAAGCTCGCGCAGAAAGAGTAAGGATGTTGATGCGTAAGGGTATGCCCTGCTGATTTAGAGATGTTAATTGAAGCCAAGGTTTCGATTCTCTTTGTGAGGGTTTTCAGATACCTTGTTTCCCATATGCCAGGTTTAGGAAAAAGTTCTTACGCCGAAAAGCTAAGAGCGAAAAGGTTACAATTTTGTCACAAATGTGCAAGATGGACTTGTAACCAGCATTGCCGCTCCTTGGGATATTTGTCTAATAATCGAGAGGATAAACTACAGTTCATCAAGAATGGACTGAGTAGAGAGTGTTTGGATGATATCCGAACGACTCTTGGACGCATTCTTGTGGATTGTGCAGCGTTAATTTTTTAATTTGTGGACACAATTCCGAGATGAGCAGGAACGCTATAGTCTTGGGAATCTGACTCAAAACGACCCTGTTTGCCAGTTTATAAGAAAACTAGATGGGAAGCATATCCCAAACTCATAGAAGGTGTTTAAGCCGTTTCTGGACGTAAAACCAGAGGAAGATGTGAGCCACAGTCACAACTACCTGTACATATGCATGCGTGCCATCATTTTTGAATTTTAATGCTTCATTGCTGTCATTTTTGAATTTGTATCTTTTGTTGACTAGGCATCTTATTGTCTCTCTTTGACCTTTTTTTGCCTATTGTCACTTTTTTCAAAAGCACTAGCTACCTATTTAGATGTCATCATTAGCAGACCTTTTTGCACTCCATAAATACCACATCTCTTATTCTCTTCCTCACACATAGTTAGAGAGTTGCATAGACATGGAGGGAACTTCACAACGTCGAATCCAAAGGATATGTGTATTCTGCGGATCTCGACCGGGTAAAAGTGAGGAGTTTGTAGAAGTAGCAAACTATCTTGGTAGGCTACTGGCTGAAAAAAAGATTCATGTGGTTTATGGGGGAGGTAGCCTCGGGTTAATGGGTTGTGTGTCAACAGCTGCACATGTAGGAGGTACTCAAGTTTTAGGAGTTATTCCTAAAGCTTTGGCTGTACAAAGTATTGTTGGAAAAAACGGTTGGGAAGGAGTTACAGGTCTCCTCTATGCATGAACGCATGACACATATGCTCATTAATTCAGATGCCTTTATTGCTTTACCAGGTGGCTTTGGCACTCTTGAAGAAATTTTTCAAATTGCCTCTTGGGCCCAACTGAATCTCCATCAAAAACCCATAGGTTTGTTTAATGTCAAAAATTTCTTTGATCCTTTGATAAGTTTTGTTGATGCAGCTGTGGAACAGAATTTTATCCCTCATTCAGCGAGAAAGATCATTATTTCTGCCACTTCTGCTGGTGAGCTACTTGACAAATTACAAGAAGTTGAGTATGAACCTGACCCAGCTAGTACTCAAATTAATTGGGCAGGAGGGCAAAACAAAAAGTGCAAATTGGATTTGAATCTCCGTTTGTAATTTTTTTTCTTCTTGTCCTTTATTTTATTTTATTTTATTTTTAGCATGTTATTTTATGAGTCTTTCAGGTCATCTCTCTTTAATAACAGAAGCTTCAGGTAATGTCTCCTATACTTTATCTCTCTACATTTAAACATTGAGGACAATGTTTCATTTGGTTAGGGGGGAAGGATAGTAGACATAAGTGTGTCTTGAATTTTCTTTTTTCTTGCAAAAAAAAAAAGAAAGCGAGTTAGTAATTAGATTCAGAGTGCGGTGTAAGGAGTTCAAATCCTCTTGAGACGCATTCTGGGTCAGGAATGGCAGAGTAGGGAGGACCAGTTTGAACTCTTGAAACCCATTTTAACCAATTTGTCATTTTATTTTGATTTTGTGAACTCATTTTAGCTAACTTGATATTATTTAGTCTTGATTTTTGAATTTTATAACAAGGAGGTCTTATTCATTTCACTTTGAATCATTCAAATCTATGAACTCTCACAACCTTATCATTTAATAAATTGTGTGCTTATGTGCTCATTAAGCGAGTATCTATGAATCTTTCTTCACACACACACATACCTTGATGTATGATGGTGGGTGGCAAAATGAAATATTGCAATATTTGAGTTCTTTTGTTTTGTTTAGGAAAACAACAAAAGGAAAGGGAAAGTTTAAAAAAAATGAAATGAAAAAATGAAAAAAATGAAAAATGAGAGAAAAAAAAAAGAAAAAAGAGAGAAAGTAATGGTGGATAAGTTTGGTCTTGTAGCCTCCTTAATTCGAGCAATTAACCCCGAGGGGTGCCTCAACACCTAATACCCTAAGACCAACTGGTTTGGGAGCTATTGGCCCAAAGCTCGCTACATGGAATAAGGAGAAAGCTTAATGGGATTGAACATTGCACTATCCACAAGTTTCTAAGCAAAAATAAAGCATCGGCAACCCGAGTCGTTAAGCTCGTAGGGGTTTCTTAACACCTAATGCCCTAAGGCCAACTGGTCTGGGAGTCATTAGCCTAAGGCTCCCTACATGGGTTAAAGATGCATTCCTTCAAAAAAAAAAGAAAGAAAGAAAGAAAAAAAATATATAAAATAATGATATCCCCCTACCTAAGGTTGTTAGCCTTAACAAATACTAGAACCGATATGGCTTATTTTCTACTAAGCCCCATAGTCATGTGTCAACTGAGCACAAAAGAAGGTTTGTGGATATCTTGACTGAAGGGGCATGATCATATAAAAAAAAAAATCAGTTGAGAGTTTTGTTTTATTTTTGATAAATCAAGGAGAGTGTAAATAATGACCAGCCTTGGATGTAAAATTCTATAAATCGACTCTAAATAATACGCTTTAAATTGTTTTTGCTAGGGACAGCAATAAGCTGAGTTGGGGGTGTGGATGACACGTAAATATGCATGTTTAATACGAGTTTAGTTCATCATATTGCATTAATAGTGTCATTAAATTCCTCAACTTAAGCATATTTGTAGCATTTGCATCTTTGGAATTAATTTCTCTTAATTTTGGTTTTGTTACAGGTTCGGTAAAATGGGCATAACTCTCTTTTTATAGATCAGAATGGTGCAATTCTTAATGTTTTGGAAAGCTGATTTAATTTTCTACAAGATTCCATTTCACAAGCATCATCAAATTCGGGCTCTTAGTGGACCAAAATTGGGCTTGAAGTGAACCCATCTACAGTCTCGGCCCAGTCTGACCAGGCCTCAGTATTTGGACCGTATCTCTCAAAATACATATCCAAATTGTACAAATCAATATGTTCTAGAAAGCTGAGAGAAATATCTACAACTTTCATGAAGACATGTGATTAAAATTCACAACATTTTGATGTCAAAATTGATGGTCAAAGTCGGTGCCTAATGATCCCAATTGGCAAAGATATTTACAACTAATATTTGACAATTATGCCCTTGTAATTTGACAAGTTTGCCCCTGGATGTATCTATAAATAGAGGTGCCTTGTGACCCATGGGGGCATCTTGGCCTTGGCTGGAACATTTTGGCTTTGGCTAGGATCTTGTATTGTGTTTTGTGTGTTTATGTTATTAATGAATTTCCTTTTTCTTACATTTTATTTTCTTTCTATTATAATGTTCTTCTAATTTCTCTTTTGCTAAGGTGAAATGGTGAAACCCTTGATATGAGAATAATAATTCTCTAACCCTTAATATGTGCTTAATAATCTTAATCTTATAATGTTTATTCAATATGATTTATATTAATTTCTTAATCAATCTTGACACCACTCGTAAAGTGGAGGTCTTGCTCCATTGTCGACAATCCTTGGCACATCAAATGCTTGGATCCTTTCTAGATGATGTATGGTTCTTCCTTACCGACACGAATCTATTAGGAACCTTGATTTGTTGTAGACATATGGTGATTGGCACATTGGATGCTTGAACCCATTTACAAGAAGTGGTATAAATATTGGTAATGAAACAAATATAATTCATATAACTAAAATGGGCTAATTATCCTTATTCGAATTATCAAGGGCAGATCCCCTAACCTTAGCTCTCATTATTATTGTGTTAATTTCTCTTGTGTTTTAGTTATTCTTATTTATTAACTTGTTCCTTACTTTTACTTGTTGATATTATCTTGTCACCTCTTCGAATCATCCATATCATATTTGCTTAGCTTATAATTGGTAACGCTTAAATTCCCTTCCTTGTGGATCGACCCCGGTCTTATCGGGTTTATTACTTCGACACTCCTATACTTGGGAGACAATCCTTTTTCGGATGTGTCAAGTTTTTGGCGCCGTTGCCGGGAAAGGTAAAAATTGGCGTGCAAAATTGTAAGTGTTCTCTTTTCTCATCTTAGATCTAAATTTTTTATTTTTTGTGTTCATCTTTTGCTCTCTTTTCTCCCTTTCTTGCATGAAAATTTGGTCACGAACATCTAGTGGTAGACTTGTTAGAAAAACATCATCTCCCTTAGAAAACATGGCCAACAATCATGAAGAAATATTCACGGATGAAGGGGACAACCGTTCGCAACAAAATGATTAAAACCAACGAAGAACCCTCGGAAACTACATGAATCCGGTAAGGACTAGTGCACCATCTTGTGTAGTTTCTCCTCCAGATTCAATCCATTTCAATATCAAACCAAGTTTTGTTCGACTTCTACCCACTTTTCATGGCCTTGACATGGAGAACCCATATTCCCACTTGAAAATCTTTGAAGAGGTATGTAGCTCCTACACTGACCCAAATTGTAGCATAAACACCATTAGATTAAAGTTTTTTCCTTTTTCTTTAAAAGATAAAGCTAGAACATGGCTACAAAATTTGAGGTCGAATTCCATCAGTTCATGGGATGAGATGAAACAACAATTTTTGAAAAAAAATTTTCCTACCCATAGAACAAATTCTCTTAAAAGACAAAGTTCTGATTTCTCTCAAAAACAAGGGGAAACCCTTTACCAATGTTGGGATAGGTATAAGGAACTACTTAATACCTGTCCTCACCATGGTTTCAAAACTTGGAGAATAGTTGCACACTTCTATGAAGGGTTAACACCTCAAGATAGGCAACTAGTAGAATTAATGTGTGAAGGAGAATTTAAAGAAAAAGACCCTGAGGAAGCACTTGACTTCCTAGATTCCTTAGTGATAGGTGTCTATTTATGTATTACTTTTATATCAATTCGTCCATGTTTCTTTGCTATATTCCTTGGTATTTTTATGTTTTTTATGGTTGATTGTTTGTAGGGAGTGTTGTGAGCAACCGCCAAAAATTGAGTAAAACCCTTCATTTTCACCTCTGCTAGTCAACCATCTTCTCGGATTTAATTGTATTGATATACAATGAACCCGATGACATATTATATACCGTTGGAAAGCTCTCGAAG
Organism: Boswellia sacra; assembly: GCA_013180625.2. Classification (NCBI taxonomy): domain Eukaryota; kingdom Viridiplantae; phylum Streptophyta; class Magnoliopsida; order Sapindales; family Burseraceae; genus Boswellia; species Boswellia sacra. Next base: position 173 of record SNVD02007391.1, on the reverse strand, counting down.
TCTATTTTCTGGAAAATTTACGGTTTATAAATCCATTCAGTGTACCAAAAGTTGTAATCAAAACAGTGTGAGAAGTATAGAAATGAAATTTCACAAATCACTGTAGCATGTATAATACGGGACACTGTAGCAGGTTACTGTAGCAGAGTTTTTAAACACATTTTAGGGTTTTA
>SNVD02007390.1:0-28412 GCA_013180625.2 Boswellia sacra | reverse complement strand
ACAAGAGATCTTTTGTCACCCAATTGAAGGCTGCAAGATGGCCCTTCTGGCCTGCCAGTACTAAGTAACGTCCATTCTTATAGTATCTCAGACGGTATGGGCCTAGTTTGTCGAGATTCAGCTCGAAATGTTTGCAGGCATTAGAGATGTCAACATTCTTGACGATTTGGGCTTGCGTGATGTTCTTGGTTTTTTTCTTGATCAAACCCTTGTCGGTTTTCAGAATGTTGATGGGCTGAGTAGACCGCGACTGCATTGTTTTGTCCTTGTGTGCATGAGTTTCACATTAATGAATGATTAATGTTGTCCAAGTGGGAAACCTGGAATGTTACATGATGTAACTGAAATCGAAACAACCCAGACCACGTGGTAATTATGCTCGTTGTGAGAGGCGCACGCGCATAAGCCGGCGCGCCGCGCGCATACACCTTTGTTTGGCCTTTTCTACAGGTACACGCGCAGCCTAACGATACCATTTGGGCGCTATCGAATTTGCATCACAGACTTCAGCCTTTCCACAGCTATCCAGTCAGCCAGTCAGCCAGTCAGCCAGTCAGCCAGTCAGCCAGCCAGGTAACAGGTGCGCTTTAGTTTGAATTTAATGCTACAATTACTGAATGTTTTTATGATTACGGCTGTTTCTGTGCATCTGTGATACAACACCGCCAGTCATTCGGTCTGTCTAGCGCCCTCAAAAACTAGTTTCTGGCGGGGAGTCAGTCGACCTACGCGGCCACGCTCTGTTGCACGATCAAGCTAGTTATTGATTTGATAGACTGTAGCGTAGCTGTTTTAATCACTTTGCTACGGATTTAGGCGTTTGAGAGTTGTTGATGTGCTGTGGATTTTTCGTAGGGGTCGATCAAGAATTGCCTCCAGAGCCCAGAAGTGAGTGATGACGACTAAAGTCGGCGTATTCTCAGGCAGAGAGCTGGCTCCAGTTGGATCAGTGGCATCCGTGCTGATGATCTAGTTCCCTAATCGGACACCTATTCAGGTAGGGCTCTCTTTATCAGTTGGTTCGCTATGAGTTATCCTCGCCGTGAGCCGCCTTCTTGTTGGCACAAATTTTCGAGATTAGTCCCTCGAGCACGCACAGCACGGCGCCCAGGGCACAAGAGAGGCCCAGCGTGATCATGAGCCACTCGTAGCTGCCCAGATGGTCGCGGAAGTAGCCGACTGCATGGGGTCGGAAAATGATGAGGAAGCCGACGACGAAGGAGGCCATGCCGTAGCCGAGAGTGACCTTGCGTTCGCCCGAGCACGTTGACCAGGAGGCCATTGAGCAGAATGTAGAGAAGAGAGGCGAGTGAGTTGAGCACAACTGTGAGCGAGGCTATCCAAAGGAAGCCGCTCATGTAGGGTAGAGTGCATAGGATGACTGTCATGAGGATCAGGTCCAGGGTGACCATGTTCCTGTGCGACATGAACTGCATGTCGACCAGCACCGTCAGGCCCATGCGTCCGATGATCTCGCCCACCGACTGGAACATCATCAGGTCGCGCGCCTGGTCCGGAGTGCAGCCGCGGTCGATGCCGAAGTCGACCAACACGAGACAGTAGATACCGAAGATCCAGTAATAGATGAGCTCCAAATACCAGATCACATGGAAACCGGGCGTCTTGAGGACGTCCCACAGAATGGACATCTCAAACTTGGAGCCGGCGTTCTCGATCTCCAGGTCGTGGAGACTTCTCGCTTCACAGAGCTCTTCCTGGTCTTGGTGATATTGTTGCTGCTGATTTTGTTGCTGTTGTGGAGCTTGCTTAACGGAGCCCAGCCGGGCCGCCTGATCAGAGTCGATGATTGCGCGCGAGATCTTACGCTCGAGGCCGACGGTGCTGGCGAAGGGGTTGACAGATATGATGCTCCCGTTGCGCTGTCGTCTCGAGTCGCGCTTTATCAGAATGGTCGACTGGCGGCGCATTGAATTCTGGTAGCTGAGCGCGCGCATCGACATGTCGCTAGCTCCTCCTTTGGCTCCCGGCCGACCCGAGGCGGGCGGGCATGGGTCTTTTTTTTTCGGGGGTTTTTTTTTTTTTGGGGCGCAACATTGGCACGAGCACTATGTTGATGCAGGCCAGGAGGCCGATGGCCAGGTAGCTGGCGCGCCAGTGGTACGTGTCGAGGATCCAGCGGAAGAGCGGCGTGAGCACGAAGACGGCGATCGTGCCGCCGCAGAGCGAGAAGGCGAGCGCGATGTTGCGATACTTGAGGAAGTAGCTGTTGATCACCTCCATGAAGGGATAAGATGAAGGTAGTCGCCGATGCCCTGGACGCAGCCAAGGAGTAGGATGTCCCACCAGCAGACTGGGAATTCCAGAAGGCGAGAGACCCAATTGCCGAGCGCTATGAGTGTGCCGCCAATGAGCATACTGTACCTGTAGGACATGTGGAAGGCGATAATGGAGACGAATGGCCCGACGATGTTCTCTACGGTCAGAATCATCGACACCGGCCACGAGGCGTCCTCACGCGAGAACACGCCATCGTTTGTGACGCGCGCAAACACCAGCCCGTAAATACGGTAACTGCCTAGGGTCGCACCAAATGTGAGCCACAGCGCCACCAGGATGACCCACGCGTAACGCTTGTCCACATTCTTGGACCACTCGCACAGCTTCCGGTGATAGTCGGCCACGATCTCGTTGTTCTGGGCGCGCAACTTGTCAATGTCGATGTTGCTGCTGGCGGTGAGATCTTTCTCGTCGGTGGCGGGCGCATTGGGCGCGAGCGTTTTGACGCTCCCCTTCGTTGCACTAGTCATAGTGCTGCCTACTCTGGACTAGGTCACGTTGGTGAGCAAGTAATCTATCAGCTCCGTCGTACGTTTCTTCTTTGGTTCGTTCGTTCGTTCGTTCGTCCGTTCGTCCGTTCGTTTGTTTCTTTGTTTCTTTGTTTGATTGTTCTTCCGATTGCTTGAGTGCACCGGCGCTCACTCGCAAGCACTTCTGCCCAATCACTCGGCAAAGTTTCCAGATGAGCGCTCGGCAAACGGACTGGTCGACGGCTCACACCCACGCCTTTATATCGAGCGAACTCTCGGACGCGCAAAGTGCCATTCCGACTTAGCAACAGGCGCCAACTCTGCGGCCGCCGCCGTCAGGTCGCCAGTGTCGATCTGGTCGCTCGATCGATCGGTTGCGAATATCAACGAGCCGTCGGCCGAGCGAACTCGATAGCGCAAGGGCTCCACAGATCGCCGCCACAGAGGCGATGGCGGCGCCGACGGCGACGACGAGGAGGCCGGTGACGCAAAATAAAAAAGAAATCCAATCCAGTGTTTCACAATTTGGAGCGAAGGGCGCCGACGTAGTCGCGAACTCGGCTGGGTCTTTAATCAATGCGGCGCCCGTCGCCGGCGTCGTCCGTGGCCAGGAAGCGGCGCGCGTACTGTCACGATCGCGAGTGTTGTGGTTGGCACTGCTGCATGTGGACTACACTAACGACAACAATTAATAAACAATCGGCTTAGTGGCAGTGAACGGACTGCCGAAGCGCGATTCGGAGCTGAATAATTAGCTCGTTGACGCCCGTATGCTGCGCTTCAGATTCACTTGAGCCGCGCTCAGAGCGCCCAGCTCGTGCGTCCACATTTCGGCGCATCACCCCCATGAGCACAAATCTTGATGCCATCGCCACTGCCCCGGCAACAACTCTAGAGAACAGGTCGTGGATCTATCAGGCGACACAGCCTGAGACCGTCACTCGATGGACCAGTTCAGGCAGGTCTGCCGAGGTCGCGCCAATGCTCACTAATCCGCGTCTTTTTCCACTCTCTCACTCTCACTCTCACTCTCACTCTCACTCTCAAACACCCACATTTCCCCATCAGTGTCTGTCTGTCGCTCGATGGCGCCACATAACTGCGCCCACATCTTCCGCTCCAGAAGAGCTCTCGGAACAACACCTCTGTTGTGCAAACTCTGGCTAGACAATCTCTCCCGTCAGCCATGTTGACTTGTCGCACCTCTTCAAAGCTGTGAACCTCTGGAGAAACCCCTGTCCGGAAGCCATGGAAGCTGTTGTTGCCGATTGCGTTGGCGGTTTGAAACCGTGCAAACGATTCCATGTTGAGGTCCTACGTCACTCGTAGTCAACAAACTACCTCCACCAAGTGTCACATTGATCGGCTCAAGTAAACAGGTCCGCTATATGAGCAATTTGTTGATCAAACAGCCCACCGACCATAGCCACATTTCGCGCCAGGCCCGCCGAGCATATGCGCAACAACCTCAGCGCAGGCAATACGGCCGACCTGCAGAGTCTGCGCAGCCACTGCGGGACCGCGAACTCGGCCTGCGGAACACGTGCTTTATCTAAATACTTGGGCCGGCCTTTTTGCCGATTCACTTCTCGGACATCGAAACTTTTCTCTATCCTCCCAGCCCACTCTTTAGCCGCTTCCGCCCTCGAATGTGTCTCAAGACTCGTCCTTCACATTATTAGTTTCGTCTGGAGCATGGCCGATAGCCTCCCAAAGTCGGCCGCCAACGACAGCACTCTCCAGCAACCAGCTGAGACAAAAGATAGTATCAACAATTTCACGAAGAAACCTCACTCCAGGAAATGGCACGATATCTATTCCAAGCGCACCAAACTGCCCGTCTGGGAGCACCGCGAAACATTTCTACGACTGCTCGACGAAAACCAGACCATTGTCCTGGTTGGAGAGACAGGTAGTGGAAAAACCACTCAGATACCGCAATGGTGTGTCGACTACTGTGTTGAAAAGTCAGAGGCCTCCGGCAAGAAGTTATGTGTTGCCTGCACTCAACCTCGCCGTGTGGCCGCCATGTCGGTGGCAACCCGAGTGGCCGAGGAAATGGATGTGCCTCTTGGCGAAGAGGTTGGCTATTCGATCCGTTTCGAGGCCTGCACTTCCACTCGCACTGTCCTCAAGTACCTCACCGACGGTATGCTTCTGCGTGAGGCGATGAACGACAGCAACCTGCATCAATATGGCGTTGTAATACTCGACGAAGTCCACGAAAGGACTCTATCCACCGACATCCTCATGGGTGTGCTCAAACAGCTGCTGGCTCGGCGAAAAGATATCAAGATCGTTGTCATGAGCGCAACTCTCGACTCGGGCAAGTTCCAGAGCTACTTTGATAACTCTCCCCTGCTCGCAGTCCCTGGTCGGACCCACCCGGTCGAGATCATGTGGGCGAATGAATGTACGAACGATTTCCTTGATGCCGCCATCGAGACTGTCTTTCAGATCCATTCGGAGGAGGAACAAGAAGAAGGAGACATACTCATGTTTCTCACCGGTCAAGAGGTAAGTCATATAAATTCATCGCGAGTTGACGCCAGATTCCCGGGTCTTCCTCGGAGATTGAGATCCAATTGCTTGGTCTCAGATCCAACGAACACAGACCCAAAATTGAACGATATCCGTCGATAATAGGGGAAGCGATCTTGAAAACTCCGAGACGTCTTCCTAGAGCAAGTACGGAACATCTTTATAGAATGGAACAACAGTCTTGCGTTTCTTTTTCTGCTATCTAACCCATGATTCATATCATTGACCCTCAGGAAATTGAAGAGGCATGTAAGCGAATCGAAGCCGAGGCGAAAAATCGTCGTGAGCTTGGCCCTCTTGATTGCATACCCCTCTACTCTTCGTTGCCACCGTCTCAGCAACAACGAATTTTCGGACCTCGTCCACCACCAAGAGATGGCAAGGTAGGCCGAAAGGTAATTGTTTCGACGAACATCGCCGAAACATCTCTCACCATTGATGGCGTTGTCTATGTGATAGATCCTGGTTTTAGCAAGCAAAAAGTTTTTAACCCGCGTACCCGAGCCGAGTCACTTCTAGTTTCGCCAATTTCAAAAGCATCGGCCCAGCAGAGAGCTGGTCGAGCTGGACGTACGAAACCAGGAAAATGCTTTCGTCTTTATACTAAGCGAGCATTTCAAAGTGATATGCCCGATCAGACCTACCCTGAAATATTGAGATCGAATCTGAACTCGATAACCCTTAACCTAATCAAGCTCGGTATAACCGACTTGGTGCATTTCGACTTTATGGATCCACCTGCTCCAGAGACATTGATGCGATCTCTCGAGCTATTGAATTATCTGGGAGCCGTTGACGACGAGGGAAATCTCACCGAGGTAGGCTCTATGATGGCTGAGTTCCCTCTAGAACCAGAGCTGTCCAAGATGTTAATCACCTCTTGTGACTTCAAGTGTTCCAATGAGGTGCTGTCTATAACCGCCATGCTATCAGTTCCAAGTATATTCGTCCGACCCAGCGATCAACGCAAGGCTGCAGATGACTCAAAGCTACGATTTACCCACGACCACGGCGATCACCTGACATTGCTCAACGTTTATCATGCATACAAGCAGAACAAAGAAGATCCCGATTGGTGCTATGACAATTTCATCAACTATAGAAGCATGAAGTCTGCTGATGATGCCAGACTGCAGCTAGATCGTATAATGGAAAAGTTACAACTCCGTCGAATTTCAACGGACTTCTCAAGTCGCGACTACTACAACAACATTCGCAAGACGCTTGTTACTGGATTCTTCATGCAAGTGGCGCATCTCGAACGAGGTGGCCACTATCTCACAGTGAAAGACAATCAGGAAGTATTGGTCCACCCATCCAGCTCTCTCACGCACAGGCCCGAGTGGGTGATCTATCACGAGTTCGTGTTCACATCCAAAAAATACATTCGAACAATACTTGAAATCAAACCGGAATGGCTTTTGGCTCTGGCTCCCGACTATTATGATCTAGAGAACTTCCCTGAATGTGAGGCCAAGCGCAAACTCGAGTTGATAAAACTGAAACTCGAGGCGTTATCCAGTAGAGCTCCTCCGCCATATCCTATTCGATAGATTTGAACGACTCGAGGGATATCAATGATATTCCACACAATAAAACGAGAATCTGCAGGAGATCCACAGTCTTCCAATCCTCTAATCAACAAACCGGTATTGTCTACTGATACATACACACATACAATCGTTGGTCAGGAAAACAATTTTCCATTCAACCGATGCTAGACTGCCTGGGTCTGTTGTTTGCGATGAAAGTTAGAGCCTAAAGCGAGAGTGTTGACGCCCCGCATCAACTCACACAGATGGCGTCAGAGGCTGGATGTTGTGCTTGAAAGTTGGCTTCCTCGTTACGTACAATTACCTTCGACAGGTCACACACGAATCATGTCAATGTCGTGGCGCAAGTTGCATCCTTTGACTCTGGTGTGTCTCCACAGCTGGCTAGCAACTCCGCAGACAGGTTGTGCTTACGAGTCGGCGTCCTGCCTCCTTGCCACCGCCTGAGTGTGCGCCTTTCACGCGACGCAGTTAGCTCTTTCAGCCCACGCAGCCGCTTGTCCTGCCGCCCGTTCAGGCCCTTTATCGGATCACTCGCGCAAAAAACTACTTCGACTCACTCATCTGACACATCGATAACAGAGTGACGGTTGTCCCTTCCTCGAGATAAAACTTAAGCTTTAGATTCAAGTGACATTTCAGAATATTGCGTCAAAGGGACTGACTTGGAAACACAATAGAAAACTCCGACCATATCGCTCAATATTACTCATGGTCATGCGCACGCATACTTGAAACAGAAACGTCAACAACACCAATAACAGAGCCACAACTCCACCTTAAACTCTGGATTAGCTATGCAATATTCCATTTGCCTCCATCATTTAAACCAGTAGTTGCAGTCAAAGTCGTCAATACTAATGTATCTTTGACTAAACATCACAACAAAAGCAGTTCAATAGCTGGAGTCAAATTGTAAACAGACCTATCTACTTCCCATATTGTCTCGAGAGTGATAGAAACGTTATAGCCTGAACATGTCGGACTTATTGCAAATATTCACGGGTAACCCGTTGTCAACTTACATAGGCAAAAAGATTGAGTCCGCGACTCGACCAGACCTCGAATCTGAGGATTGGTCACTCAATATGGAAATATGTGACATCATTAATGAGAACGATGATGACGCAAAAGATGCGGCTCGAGCCATCAAGAAGCGTTTACTCCAGATCGAACAAGATCGCGACTTTAATATTACAAACAAAACCCTGACTGTATTAGAAACCTGTGTCAGCAATTGTTCACATCGTTTCCACATTCTAGTGATGACGAAAGACTTCATTCAAGATCTTGTCAAACTTATCGGCCCAAAGAACAACCCGCCCATTGAGTTACAGGAGCGTGTTCTGAGCATGATAGAACGATGGGCGGAAGCGTTCAGAGTTCAACCAGATTTGAGCGGTGTTGTTTCGGTTTACAACGATTTGAAGGCAAAAGGGGTAACATTTCCACCCAGAGATCCAAACTCTCACGTGCCAATCCAAACACCACAGAGAACAATATCAGGTCCACCGGCTCCAGTTCAGGCCCCAACTTTGAGACCGAGCAGGCCAAGCAGCGGACAACCCGCTCCAACTTTACCTAGTGGTCAGGTTTTACTTGAGGGTGAGGGCTACAACAAAATCTCGCAGGATCTCATTGTGGTGCAATCAAGTATAGAAATGTTCGAAGACATTATGCGAGCTCTAGAGTCCCCAGCTAATGAAGGTGCCGACTGGAAGTTGGCCGAGGAGCTGAGTGTCACCTGTAAACAGATGAAGGGTCGAATTGTTGATCTGATTGAGCGGATAGCCAACGAGGATCTCACAATTGAACTTTTGAGACTGAATGACGAGCTCAACACTGTGTTCGCAAAATACGAAAAACTAGTCAACAAACGACCGCAACAAATCACAACTGGACCCAAGAATCAGTCAGCGAAGAGAAGCGACCAGTCTAGCGAGCCTCCAGCTAGTTTGTCTGCAGGGATTTCAACGAGGTCCCCTGAAATTGGTCCAGAGGCCAGCCCGACATCGGCGTCGGGCGATCAATCAAGAGCGAAACTCTCTGGAGTATCATCAAGAACCCTAAACGAGCTTTCCTTGATCGATTTTAATGCAAGTAGACCGAGTGAAGCACAGTCCAAACCTGCAACAACCTCGGCAACTCCTGTCACTGGGATCGCTTCAGACCCATTTGATACATCGGGACATGGTAAAAATGTCGGCACATCCTCACAGCTTGCAGAAAGAATGAGCGACTTGAGTTTGACCAACACTCGAAGCACGCCGGCCCCCGTGCTACCTAGTGGTAATGTACCTGAGGAAGTTGCCGCCGTAAGAGAGCAAGACTTTGCAGAGATCGAGAACTGGCTTTCCACAGATTCTGGCCGTGATTTGGCCTCGATATCGCGGGATATGCCAAGCATAGAGCCTATATCGGTGCCGAACTCCGAGTTTGAGAACTTCATAGCATCACGGGCGCTTGCAGGATCCACTACATCAAGTCAGCAAGCTCAGACTCAGATAAAGCAGAAACAGCAGCAAAAGAACCTTGACCCTGCTGTTTGAGCTACCTACCAACATATTCGAGGCGGGTACAAACCAACGGAAAGATCGCTATGATAGCTTTGACAGAATACATAACTTGAGCTCTTGTAACCAAGGTTTAATCATCAGGTCCGTGTCAATCATGTGAGATTAGTGATCAGATTGAGTCAATGTCCAAATGATCATTATTCTAACACACATCGATGCACATCTGAGTCACATTCAGTGAGGTGTTTGGTCTATCTTCTGGCCGAGCTCTGCGTATAGCTGTTTTATGTCACCTTCATAGAGACGTTCTATCTCACGCCTGCGTAGCTTAAAAGAGGCAGTTACCAGTCCGGTCTCAGGCGACCATTCATCACAGACGAGTTTTATCCTTGATGGTATTTGCGTCTTCTTAAGCCCTTTTCTAGCGCCGGCCTCTTGTATTTTATTGAGCATGCGGTCCACAAGCCACCGATTACTGCATAGAGCCTCGTCAGTAAGCTTTTTGAGAATGTGAACGCTCATGGAGCTGTTGCTGAGCTGGTTCATTTGAGTCACCGAGTCGCCCTTGAACCCGTTGATAAGAGGCTGACTCTGATCTGAAGAGCCGCCATTGAAAGTTCTTCTCGCTGATTCATCTGAACTTGTAATGGTTGTTTTGTAGATAAGCTCACGGAACTTTTCTCCTAAATCACTGGTCTCGTTAAACAAACGTTGAGCCTCCGTCCTGAGCTCTTGGGTCTCTGGCTTCACGAGAGCTACGATGTAATTGCTATATTGGCTACAATAGACTAGGATATTCTCGATTAGTGGCGATGTCCTGAGCGCGTTTTCGATCTCACTCAAGCATATATATTCGCCTGACAAGGGTTTGACTATGTCTTTTTTGCGATCAATGATCTTCAAGCATCCATCTGGCAACACCATTCCAATGTCACCCGTTCTGAAATATCGGATCCCATCCTCAAAATAGTAGGTCTCTTTAGTGAGATCATCCATCTTGTAGTAACCGTGCGAAACTGGTCGTCCTCCGATCACGATCTCGCCTCTAGGGTGCGGCTTATCTGTGACTGAATAATCAGACCAACTCTCGAGTTTGAGTCGGGTCGTGGGGTAGGGAGCGCCGACCAGATTGCAACGTCGATCGTGGATATCACAGAAAGAAGCGGCCGCTGAAGTCTCCGTCAGTCCATAGCCCTGTAACACTGTGTAATTGGTTACATATCTCAGGTACTCCTGGGTGTCGCGCGACAATGCTGCCCCACCGGAACAGATGGCACGTATCTTGCCACCCAACACCATATTGAACTTGCGACAGATGACAAAGTTCATGATCGGTGTCTCATAGTAACGCTCCCACCAGTAGCGCTTATAGCGGATGACGAAATCGTTGACGAGCTGATCGTAAAATTTACCTTGCTTTTTCACGCCCTGTTGGATAGCGTTTCGTACACGATCCAACACCAGAGGCACGGCACCCATCATGGTGGGCCTGAAGATGTGCGCATCACCATACTGGCCTTTCTTGATCATCGGCGAATTGTTCGTCAATGTCAGGGGGGACGAATAGGCGATAGTGGAGCCGTTGCGCAGGAAGATGCACTCGGCCGCTAGCTCTAGGACGTGACCTAGTGGCAGATAGCCTATGTAACGGTCCTCATGAGAGACATTAGGCCCGGAGAAGGCGATAGATGTGTAAACAATATTGTCGTGACTCAACATGACACCTTTGGCTTTACCTGTTGAGCCGCTGGTGTACATAAGCACGGCAATATCGTCGGCCTTAGGGCAACTCAGGATATGTTCTTTTGTCTCGGCGCCGCGAGCAAGTATGTCGTCGTACGAGATCAACTGCTTGACGTTTGAACTTCCCAACAAACTCTTCAAACTAACTCGTTCGTCCACACAGCCAGGCAAGGGTTCGTCCAAAACAATGAGCGTCTCGATCAGGGGCGCCGACTTGAGTATCTCAGGAACTCTGTGAGCGAACTTCTGCGACACGACCAGTATCCTGACTTCCGTCTGCTGGATACTGTGCAATATGGCGTCATCGTCCAGCGTTGTGTAGGCGGTGACCACCGTTACATTGTTCCTGAAACAGGCGTGAGCCATGAGAAACCACTGCATGCATGTGTCCGCGCAGATCAGCAATTTCCTCGAGCCGTCGCTGTTCGGCAGAGTGTCGGCACAGAGATTCATGAGCCCGGCTGAGAGCTTGACGACGATCTGCCCGATCTGGGCGTAGGTATACCAGGTGTACTTGTCGTCGAGTATATACTTCGAAATAGTGCGCGCCCGATTAGGTGCGATCGCTGTGCTAAGGTTTCTTGATTGATTGGAGTCCTTGTACTCAACAGCAAGGATCTTGCGTACGCCAAGACAGTTTCTATTGGCGTATGTGGCCACAGAGTCGCGGAATAGTTTATCAAGTGTGTCCACTGAAGCTCTGCCGCTCTTGTCAAGCTGCTCATCTATATTCATCCAGGTGTTTTCGGCCACCTTGCGAGCCCGAATCTGACGTGCCAGCTTGCGTGCTCGCCAAGGCTGCTGAATGAGGTAGTATAGGGGTAGAGTGAATATGTCGTACACGTTGACGATAAACTCTATGAGTCTGATAGATAATAACCGTTGGTCAGACATGTTGCCAGATTGTTCAGATACTTGACTGTGACAGCGCACCTTATTACTTCATCAAATAATGTCGCTACTGATGAAGTGAACTTCGATGAATTCTTGTTCAGCTATGCGCTCATAGGCGCACGTCAATCAGTGAGATGGTCTTGACCTCTCGATTGTGATTGAATCTTGATTGTTGCTTCGCGAACTGGCACTTGAGTTTGTATGATGATATTCTCGGAAATAATCAGGCCAACGATAATCTAGGTGGCGGTGTCACACTCAGGCCTGCTTCGTTTGACTCGTCACTGCTCTGAGCCTCTTGGTGTGAGATGGCGCCAAAGCATTTTGGTGTGCTCATGCCAAGTCCAGAAAGTGAAGTGTGACATTCGCCTCTGACTGTAGTCAATGAGTGTGTCTGTCTGTATTTGAAGTGGGGGGGGGGTTGGCCAGAGGGAGAGAGTTTAATCTGGATAGCCAAGAGAAGAAGAAGACAAAGGATACATTGCGCACGAGGCGGCGAGAGTGCGGCTGCGATATATATCAATTAATCGGATTTCAATCAGGTTGATTCTATCATCGGCCATCACTTATTAGCTGTTGCTCTCTCGTTTGGCGCCTTTTCGCCGCACCAAAGAAGCGGACTAGTTCTGTGGTGCGCTCTTTGCGTGCGCCTGTCTATTGATCGGTGCTCGAGTGGTGCGACAAGCAATGAATGATTAAGTGTGATCGCTCTTGTTGAGTGTGCCAGTTTCAGGGAGGCACTAAGTGTTGAGACTCGGCGATATGTTCGAGATCATTGTTCCATCGGGCTTGAGCACATTTTGCTGTTAGGCTCTGTCACGATGAGCAGGTCTCTGGGTGTGTGTGCGTTTGCGTGTCTTTGCGAATGCACCCAAATGCTGAGGTCAAATACATAATCTAGACGGATAGCATCCAAAACATTCGTCGAGACTAGGCGACGACGACGAGTGATTGCACCTCAATACCTTGAGAGAAGGTTATTCCTATCTGGCCCTTTGAGCGTTCACCTCATAGCGATAGATCGGACTGGAGTAGGTGTAGCCACAGTTGACGCTAGGTCAAGCGTTCACTGGTCATAGTCAGGCGCATAGAATTTGTGGCCGCGATCTAGAGTGTGGTCGATGTTGACACGGCGGCCATTATGCAATTTGTCGGAATTGATGAAATGAACAAAAGTGTATGACACTCAGCATGGCTATCGCGTTTGTGAAGCTCAAGCACCAGACGGTTCCGATGTCCTCAGCCAAACAACTTGCTCCTCAGAGCTTTCTTGGAGTCATCGACAGCTAATCGAAGTTGATCGATCACCGATAAAAGCTTAGTGAAGAGATCCCCAGAGCATTGTTTGCTGCTGCCAATACTGGTGGACACACATAACCTCTTTGGCACTAACTTCACTCTCTATGGAGGCGGTGTTGCCGCCCTGCGATAGCCCAGCAAATGGTCATGTAATAAGTACTATCCCAGTCTTCGATGAGACGAGAAGTAATAACGATGTACGGGTGCGATCACTTCGGATTGACACTGATTGATATTGTAGGTCATGTGGGCGAGTTTTTGTTTATCAGGACGGCTGTGACGTAACCGCTTCGGACTAAGCAAAACAACGGCGCTTGCGACAACAACAACACCTTCCTATGCAAGCTGTCGCAAACCACTGGCCGAACAGTCTGCCATATTTCAGGGCTCGATATTGTACGAGAGCTTCTTGGCTTTCAGATTAACCATTCCCAGTAGCGTTGTCATGTTGTTCTGGGGGCCGCACTCGAAGGTCACTGGCAACTGATCGCCCACCCGAAGGTCAGCATACATCTGTTGCATCAATTGCTCCCACATCACTGGTTTGAACACGTGGGTTGGTATTGATTTGACGATCTCAGCGGCGTCCTTATATGGCAAAGCGCTTTGATTTGAGTAGACCTTGATCTTGGGGTCTCTAACTTTCATCTTGTTGAGCGCTTTCTTGAGCTCAGGCTGGGCGGGCTTCATGAGGCTCGTATGAAAGGCACCCGAGACAGGGAGCCTTTTTGTGCGCTTGATTCCAAAATCTTTGGCGTTTATCTCGATGAATTCGAGCGCTTTCTGATGACCGCCAATCACGGCAGCGTGAGGGAATAGGAAGTTGGATATTTTGCAAACGGACTCGTCTGTGCTCATGCCCGATCTAATACAATACTCTTGTGCCAGCGAGCAGGCTCGCTTGATTTTGGGTCCAGTATCACAGATAACAGTCATCATGCCACTAGGAACCTTCTCTGAGAGCTCTTGTGTGACCTCTGCCCTGAGCTTAATCAGTTTAAGGGCGTCCACAAAGTCCATGGACTGGGCGAGCACAAGAGCGGCGAACTCGCCAACACTGAAGCCGGCTGTGGCCTTGCACTTCTCAACAGCTCCTATCGACATCTCGGCCAAACGTTCGACGGCTGCTAGCGAAGACACAAAGATGGCCGGCTGACTATGAACGGTCTTGTTGAGTTCCTCCTCGGGACCCTGCCGACAGAGCCGCAAGAGATTGTAGCCGAGCACCTCGTTGGCCATCTCGAACAACGATCGCCCTCTTGGTGTGATGTCCGCAGCCATGCCGACATACTGAGACCCCTGGCCAGGGAAGAGCACCACAGAGGCGTCGAGCATCTTGGGTAACGTTCTTACTCTGGATGCAGTCATGCTGACAAGATTTGTTGCTGACTATATGCACTCTTTTCGACTATTTCTCGGAGAGAGTTTTTCGCGATTTGGCTTCGGCCTAATGTCACTTCGCTCGTAGAGTTGATCATCTGTATAATAGGGCAATGAGCAGAATTAGATATTTTGAGGCTCTCTCCAGCACGTGGTTTCTCTTGATGTTTGTGTTTGTTGTGTTTGTTCGGAGCGCGTGCGAATTGCTGCGCGCGACTTGCTTCCCTTGTGATTGCAACAATGTGGCAAACACGCGCATCAGCAACAGAATCTATTTGTGGTCTCACCGAGCGAGTTCTAAGATGTCGAACAAAGACCTACTCAAGCTAGAGAATGAATTCCGACAAGAGTTGCCCCGATATAATGAGAAACCAAAGATTGAACCGATCTCACGACCCAGCCACCTCACAAGCAGAGTGTCGGCGTTCCTAGAGATCGCCTCGAAGTCGGCGGTCAAGACGGCGCCGGCGGGGGCACACGAGGGTCGACGCGACCAGAAGTCGACATCCAATGATAAGCGAGGGAAAGAATCAAGTGAGAGACGAGATGGCAGTGACAGGGTTGTTGAGATGGATATTTATATAACACCCGAAGAATAACACGAATACTCAAGTATTATTGGCATAATGAGTATCAATATAATCAATAAACAAACAAGTCGTGAGGCACTGACAGAGTCTCGCCCCCAGACAAGGGCATTTTTCTCATCAGCAGCAATAATCCGATCACCGATTACATGGGCGGCGACTCTGGTGATGGTGTGGTAGGAGTTGGTGCGTGGTGGAGTAGAGTAGAGGAAGCAGTGTAAAGTAGAGGAGGAGATTGCCAATCAGAGAGTAAGCGACACCTGGCGCGTGGATTGCGGGCGATGCCGAGGAGGTGAGCGCAAACACCGAGGGCCGGTTGCTGTGTCGCCGGTTCTTGAGTTCGCTATTAGTCTTTGCTTTTTGCTTGCCGCCTCCGCCGGCGCTCGAGGGGCTTGAATTCTTCGTCTGGACCCGCCGCTGGGGATTAGATTTGGCGGGCCTGTGCTGCTGGTCGACTTTGCGACTTTGGTGGAGTTGTCGTTGTTGTTGCTGTTGCTGGTGACGGCGTTGTTGTAAATTAGTGAAATACCTGCCGCTCACGAGAGGAATCCAGTTGTCCTCGAAGCTGGCGGCGGCGGCGGGGGCGGCCTGTTGTTGATGATGGCGAGGCGCGTGTTGAATTCCATTGATGGGGAAATTGTTGGCAGTATTTGAGTGGTCGGCGCCGAGAAGAGAGCTGTTGCCGGCGGCATCTTCGAGGGGCTCGTGGTCGTGGTCGTGGTCGTGGTTGGTGTCGGCACTCGCTTGACTCGACTCAAAGAGCTGCTGGCCGGCACCAAGGGCGGCGCCGCCAAAGAACCAGACGCCGATGGCGGCCGACTGTTGGCTTGGCCGAGCAGCCGGATCGCTGGCGAGATTGAGGGCGTCGTCTTCGTTCGCGGCCACAGTCGCGTCGGGCGCCTCCTCGTCGCTCTCCTGCTCGTCCGCCTCCTCGTCGTCCTCGGCGTGGGCGTCTGGTGTGTGCTGAGCCGTCGGCGGCTGTTCGAGCGAGGTGGCCATTTGCAGGTGAGTGTGAGTGTGATGTTGTTGTTGTTGTTGTTGCTGTTAAGGTCTCTGTTCAAACAGTAGCGCTGAGTGTAAGTCTTGTAGCGGACGCAGGGGAACTCTTCGGTGCCGTCGCACTGGCAATTGATTAGCTTGGCCGCCTTGGGCTGGCGGTACAGCACGGCCACGCTACGGTGGCACTGGTCGCTGCAGTGGCGCTGCGAGAAGAGCGCCTGACAGTTGCGCTGGTAGAAGCCCAGCGCCGGCTGACACGACTGGTCGGCGGCGCAAATCGCCGTCGCCACCGAGCAGGACACCAGCGACTCGGGCGCCAGGGCGCTCTCCACCTGCGCCCGGCACAGGTCCGCCTGGCGCTTGGCGCGCGCGCACTGCTCGCTCGACTGGCAGTCGCAGTTGGCGAGCTCGTCGGCCAGCTCGCTGGAGCGCAGGGCTATCAGGGCCCTGACACAGCTGGCCGAGCACTGGGATGTCCGATTGGCCATTAGATCGCGACACTCGTCATCGTAGGCCCTGAGTGCGGGCGCGCAGGTGGCGCGCAGCGCACACTTCGAGTAGGCGCGCTCGCAGCTGATTGGCTGACGTCGCCTGATGGCGTCGGCCAGCAGGTGAGTCGCCTCACCACCACCGCCGCCGCCCGCGCCGCCCACGCGCCCCGCCTGGCTCAGCTGAGGCGAGACTGGGCGAGTGGGCGGACATGAGGAGGGCGGTGACGTTGTTGCTCTCGACCAGCTGCAGCTCGGCGGCCGAGTCGACGGCGGGCGAGCTCTCGAGCGACAACTCGAGCAGGTCCTCGCCGCTGTCGGTGGGCGCCTGACTGGTGGCCAGGTCGAGGCTGGCGGCGGCGGTGGACGCCAGCGTCGCCGTGTCGTCGGCCTCGTCGAGGCGCTCGCTGCTCGCCGCCATGAGCTCGCGGCGCCGCTCGTCGATCAGGTTCACGCGCTCGGCGTTCTCGAGGATCCGCTCGATCAGACTGGCCGTTGGTTGGGCGCTGGCGCTCGCCGTGGGCGTCTGAGTTGTGGCCGTCGTCGGTGCGTCCAGTGCACTCAAGACTGTGCCGGCGCTCGTAGTTGTACTTGTGCTGGTACTGGTACTGATGCTGGTACTTGTGCTTGTGCTTGTGCTTGTGCTTGTGCTTGTGCTTGTGCTTGTGCTGGTGCTTGCGGCTGAGTCGGCCAGCGCCGGCGGCTGAGTTGAGGTCTGGAGTTGGGGCTGGCGCGGGGCCGGATGTTTGCGGGCCACTGCCAGCCACCTGAGTTGTTGCTGTTGTTGGGCGTCGAGCTCGCGCGATGGCGACGACTCGGCCGATGTGGTCGACTGTTGGCGCACTCGCAGGTGCACAATGTCCTGCGTGGGCTCGGCGCTCGGCTCGGCTATCGCATGGCAGCGCACGAGAGGCGCGCACACGACGAGCAGGAGCGCCCAGTTGACTAGGAGATTTGCTTGGGCTGTGGGCGCCCGCTGGACTCGCATTCTGGGAGCTTGTTGTTGACGCTTGCGGTAACTCTAGTGATCGTTGGTGCGCTTGGCTTGCACACACTCGTTGACACTCATTGAAGTGGGTCGCAATGAGTGGGCGAGTTTGGTGGAGATATTGACGGCCGGCGCAACGTTCGAGGTCTGTGCTCGTCCTCGACTGGCGACCCGAGCGACTGCGAGTGGACGAGCGAAAAGTGGCGCCACTTGGCCGAGTGCAATCTATAAGGCCGCCAGTGCGCAGCTCCAACTGCGTCGCGCTCGTCCTGCTCGTCGTCGGCGACTCCAGAGCGCCGGCGCGACTGCCACGACGTCGCCGACACAGTGGGCGGTTCGGCTTCGGCTTGCGTGTGGCGCCGCCACCGACAACACTCGACTCGGCCTCGGTCGGCTCGTGTGCGTGCGCAGTTTACCTGTGCGGCCGTGACTCGAACTGGCGCTGCCCACTGGCCACTGGCCACTGGCCACGCCAGCCACAGCGCAACGCCGCCGTCGCTCGTGCGCCGACGAGTTAATTTGGCCGCCAGATAGGAGGCGCAAATGGATCGCGATTGAGACGTTTGGCGGCGCGCCATAAACAGCACGTTGCGACTCGAGCGCGGCGCCTCGGCGAGCTATTAATCACTCGAGGCGGTGGTTCGCGCTGGCCGACTGGCCGGCCCTTGTGTGAGTCTGAGTCTCAGTGTGAGTGTGTGTGTGTGTGTGTGTGTGTGTGTGTGTGTGTGTGTGTGTTTGTGGACTGGCCGTCGAGCGTGACATTTGGCACTGATCTGGCGCCTGAGTCAAGAGCGTGGCGAGCAAACACAAAGCTCGAGGCCCGTGGGACTCGATCGGCGCCGAAGCCATTCGCTTGCCGGGCGCGCGCGGCTCGTGTGCGGGCGTCTCGTTCGGCGAGCTCCAGCGCGGAGTTTTCGCGCGCACCCCAGGCGAGTCCATAGTTCACAGCCCGCGTCGCCCGGATCGGCCGCATGCGCTCCCGTCGTCTTCCAACGGCCGCCTCAGCGGCGGGGGCGCACCTGCCGCCTCGTCGCTGGCACGCACACATCCGCCGCCGTTGCCGATATCTGACCTCTGGCGCTCACAACAGGCTGACGGCCGGATCACAACAGTGGGCCGACTCGCAACAGGTTGCTCGTCCTCTCTTTGACGTGGTCGCGGGCGAGTGCGTGCGCGCCGATTGTGGCCAGACTCGCGGCGCCGCTCGGGCCCGGCGCTCAATTTGCCAGTGAATCGCGCGAGTCGCAACTCGCGAGTCATCTCGAGGCGACGCGCGCCGCCGAACGAAAACGGGATACTCGCGCCAGTGGGCCGAGCCTCTGGCGAGCGGATGCCCTCGCTCGCCCGGCGCGGCCGACTGACGCCGGCCGACGGGCGCGCATAATGGCCGTCGCCGCGGCCGCCGCCGGTGGCGCGGTAGTCGGGCGAGAAAATTAAGATAAGCCAAGAGGGAGGGCACGGCGGCCGTGGCCTGGGCGGCGGCGCGGCGGCGGCAACAACAACAAGAAGCGGCCGGGACCACCGGCGTGGATGACGCTGATGGCTCAATTGGTTTCTGGCGCGCACTTCTTCGCGCACGCTCGTCGTCTCGCTCGCTCGCTCGCTCGCACGCACGCGAGCACTCACGCAGGCCGAGCGTTCGCCTCGTCGGGCCCATTGTGATGGCCGCAGTCGAGTAGTTGCCCACGGCGGCGCCGGCGGCGGCGGCCGTCACTGCGATCCAGTCTCACCTTCACCTCCGACGCCGACTGTGCGTTGCCATTAACGGGGCGCACTGGGCCTGAGGGCCATTATGGTCGCGACTCGCGCGGCTCTCGGTCAAGTTTGCTCGCTCACTGTTGCGCGCGGGCGCGCCCGCCTGCACGCGCCCACAACTATGAAATCCAATTCAGACGGCCGCCTGCGAGTCGCGACAGATCGCTAACCGGCCCAGAGTTTCGACCAGTCAACCCGCTGAGCGCGCCAAACTCGCGCGCGCGCTCGTCGGTTGAATGATGTTGTCGAAATGTGTCGACTTTTGGCCGTATTCATTATACCTGCCCGCAGTGGTCGTGGTGTTTCAGGGATCTTGGAGGGCGCACAGTGTGGCCGTGTGCGCGCTTATTTGCTCGCGCGCGCGCCCGATTGACAGTCAGCGCGACAATCAAAGGCTCGCGGGCGACAAATAAACACTTTGCGCTCAACGGCGGCGGCGGCGGCTAAAGTCGGCACAGAAGATCTTTCTGGCGATGGGCTTCCCCTCGCTCTGTTGACATTCGCGGCCAGCTGACACTCGCGTGCCGTCGCCGAAAGGCTTGGCCCCGGCCGGCGAGCGCCCGGATGCCGATGGACACACACACACACACACACAGACGAACACACAAAAGCGCCGCGCGGCCGATGGAGATGTCAGCGCGCACGTTGTGGCCCTCGAGTGTCCTCGTCGTCTTCACGCTCAACAGCGCCCGCGGCCAACTCGACGGCCGTCGCCAATTAGAGGCCCCGGCGCGAGTGTCGCCGGCGCCGCCCGGCCGCCGCTCGGGCTTGTCAGTCAACTCATTCACCGGCGTCGCCACGGTCCAGCTGGCCGGCTCCAGTGGTGGAGCAGTTGAGCGCGTGAGCGGTCGCTTGTTCGAGCGCCGAACTCGCGGGCAGCCGCGAGAGTTGCCCAGTGGTTTAAGCGCGCCGGTGAGTTGTGCGCTCCACTGGCCAGACCTCACAGCGACATTGACGGTAATGAGAGGCGCGCACAAACTGTCGGCAACATTTCTCGCCGCCAACATTTTGGCCGCCAGCCCAGGCAGGCGCGCGTGCTCGTCGGCCGATTGATTGAGAGATAGAGAGCGCGCTATCGAGCCGCGAACACGCGGCCGGCTCGTACCGGCCCAGCCGATACGGATCACTTGTGGATCAGTGGGCGAGTTTGCCGCCCGCGCGCTGGCCGGCCATTAAATTCAAACGAGTCGGCGCCGAGAGCGCGCCCCCGACCTCTTTGTCGTCATTAATAATCGACAAATTAATGCTGCTGCCGCCGCCGCCGTGGCCGTGGCCGTGGCCGCCCTCACGCTCGAGAGCTATTGGGAATGGCCGCTGGCGAGCGTAACAAGCGCGCTATCTGGCGCTCCGATCGGCGCCCGCACCAGAGGCCATGCGGGCGCGCCGCCCACCTTATAGGCGGCGAGTCAATCTAATCGAAAATCTCTCGTCGACATGGATTTGAGTGGCCGCGAGCACGGGCGCGTCTGGGTGGCGCTGACCTGAGCGCCGGCGGCGGCGGCGACGGCCGAGATGGCGATCGCTGCCGACGCGTCGCCGGTGGTCCGAGTGCGCGCGCGGCCGCACCTGCACCAGGCGAGCAGTCACTCTGCCAGGAGGATGTGGAAGTGGAGGTGGAAGTCGGCCGGTGGCGGCCGCAAAGTGCCCACCGCGGCGGCCGCCTATTGGTATTATTATTGCGTTAGAGGAATGCGCGCGGCCCCGGCGACACTTGAGCGATGAGCGCGCGCCGGGTCGCCTCGATCTAATCTCGGCGGCGGCGGCGGCGGCGGCCACTGCAACAGGTGAACACGGCCGGCACCGAATCGATTCATCTTGTTCGAGCCCAAGATTGCGCCACGCCGAAGAATGCGCGCGCCGAGCTGATGAATGCGAGTTTGGCTCGGGCGCCTCGCACGCACGGCACAGGCGCGCAGATTCGCGCCCAGTCGGCCGCCGACTCTAAGCGGGCGAAAAACATCCGCCGCCAGAGTCGGCGTGTGTTGATACAAGAGAAGTGCGGCCACCGAGAAAAGACGACTTTGTTGCAAACACTCCTAATCCCGGCGGCGGACGAGTGGCGAGCTGGCCGTCATTGTGTCCGCGCTCTCCAGAGTGCACTCGCAGGTGCGCGCGTGTGGGCCGGCCGCGCGTGAGAGCCATCGCGCGGCCAAGTCGTAAAGTTGCGACTCCACGGCGACCATCGCAAACTCGACAAGTCTTTACTGGCCCGACAGACGTCGCCTCACCTGGAGGCCACTTTTATGGCCTTCGCTGGCGCTGACCAGCGGCAGAGTGTTTCTCGCAAGGTCGCAAGGTCGCAAGGTCGCGCACGTCCGCCCAGGTGTCGCGCTGACGCCAATCAGTGGCGCGAGTTAGGCGCTCCCGGCAGGCCGCCAATTAGTGGCCGCTGCGGAAGCCAGTCATCAATCAGGCCGCCTCTCGGGTGTCTTTGTAGAGTTGCGAAAGTGTCCGCAGACTCGAAATCAGAGCGCGACCGACGCAACGCGCGAGCATCCCGAGGCTAAATATAACCAAGCGCTCATCTTGTGAACTGCTGTCGTCGTCGTTGTCGTCGTTGTCGTCGTTGTCGTCGTTGTCGTCGTTGTCGTCGTTGTCGATGCTGTTGTCAGGCGCACATCAAATACACACTGAGACACACGCACACAGACCCACCGTCTGCCTCGCCACCTACGCGCTCGTGCTAGTGTGTCGACGTCCGCCCGTCCGTCGACGAGCACTCACTCACCTGCGGGCGCTTGTCTCCCTTGTAAACAATGCGCCGCCAAGATGAGTCCCATCACATATTCAGCCTCGCAAGTGACACCTTCAAGACCGCGCCGGCGGCTCCTGGCGAGCGCCATCGTGGCTCTTCTGATCTCCGCCGCCGCCGACGTCGCCAACATCTCCTGCGAGCGTGCCCACGCCCACGCACAAGAGTCGGCACCTGCGCCAGGTGAGCCCCCACAAACTCTAGAGACGATGACATTCGCAGACGATCAGGGCCTCGTGCACGAAGAGTACGCCTTCAGGGAGCCTTTGCGAGGCTTACCTGACCACGTGCTCCAGATGTTCTGCTCGAGCGTCAAGTTGCGACTTTACTGGGACGTCTACCGCGACGAGATCAAGGGCGCGCGCCGCAAGGGCATCTACCTGCGTCGAATGGCTCGCCTGACGCGCCATTTCTTCGAGGAGGTGCGCGACGTCGACAAGCCCTTCAACGCCACCATGCTGAGCCTGATCGACGAGTACTTTGGCGTCAAGCTGGACGCCGTCGACAAGAAGCTCGACAAGGCCATCGAGGGCGGGGCCAGCACCGATCAGGCGCATGGACCTTTCGCGACTTCCACAGCGGCGCTCACCAGCTCGAACAGCTCCGATGAGGCGCCGTCGATGCAGAGGTTTCTAATGAGGCCGAGATCGATGAAGCAGAAGCTGTGCCTGTTCGTACAGGACAGCAAGAGCAAACTCAAGTCTGCCTCCAACACTCAGGCCGCCACCCAAGGCAGCCGTCAGCAGCACAGCTTCTCCGAGGCCATCGACGAGATCGAATCCAGCGACACCATCAAAGACCTCGAAAGCGAGGGCAACCAGCAGGCCAGCAAACGAATCAAGACATTCGCCAAGAACTGGGGTCCCAAGTTTGCGCTGGCAGTGTACACTCGCTGGCGCACAATGTGGTGGCTCATGATGTCCTGTCTGTTCACCAAATACTATCTCTGGGATCCGGCTCTGGATGAGTTCACCAAACTCAAGCGGAGCCTCGTGATGTGGCCCCAGCTGCAGCTGCTGCGAATGCAAGACCTCCAGTGCAAGCCGCTCATGTTCTTTAAGAGACTCATGGACACCTGTAAGGTGCTCAATCCGCTCATGCGCTTCGATTTTGGTCAGTTTAATCTAGATAAACTGACCAGATTCAAGAGCGACATCGACTAGGCGAACTGATTGAAGACGGAGTTGCTCACTTATATTTGTGGTGGGCGGATATAGTTTCTTAAGAGCGCGAGAGAGGGCGAGAGATATAGCTAGGCACACTGGTGTCTACTGTGATTTATGATCTCTCTTTGGTCAGCCTCGGCGTCGTTCTTTCTCGGGAAAACCCACTACTTTGATTGTGCCGACGTTGTGGTACTCGCGCTCGTCGAGGGCGTAAGCCAGAATGTATTCTCTTGGATGAAAATCGAGGGTCACTGTGGGACAGCCAATGTCGATCGCGGTCACCTGTTCACCAGTGCGAGCGCTAGAGACATCTATAAAGTGGTCCTCGGATCCGGCGGCCAAATACTCGCCATCACCGCTGAAACTCAACGCCTTGATTGGCCACTCGAGTCGCTCAATTGCGTGGATGCAGGCGAGATTCTCCGTGTCCCAGATGGTGGCTACCGCGTCGTTGGAGCCGACGGCGAAATGCTTCCCCGACGGGTCAAATCTGATGCATACACAGGGACTCGAGAAGGCATCAATCACTAGGAGGGTCTGTAGGTCTAGGTAGCTGAGTACATGGATCTTGCCGTCGCCCGAGGTGATGAAGAACAAATCGTTCTCTTTGTTCCACGACACCTCGCCCACCTCGAATGCGAATTTCTGGTCGCGCACTACCCGACAGCCCATGCGAACATCGATAAAAGAGACCACATCATTCCTATCCGCCACAGCGAGCATGTTGCCATTGTTCGACCAGGTCACAGTGATGTTCTCGTTCTTCAGCCGAACTGTGTTCACGGGATCAATATACCTGATGTCCCATATTTTCACTTGTCTGTCTACACTGGCAGTGGCCAGCTGATAAACACTGTTCGGGTTCCAAGCCAGATGATCAATGTCGGCTGTGTGGCCATTGTTTGAGTATCTTGTATCCAGCACCAGATCGCTTTCGGTGGCCCTGTGTAGATGCACCATCTTATCCTTACCGCCCGAGGCCAGATACAGTCCGTCTGGACTCCAACGGATTGAGTGTATTGTCGACTTGTGACATGGCAATGTGAGGCGAGAATATTTCTTCCACTGGGCCTCAAGGGGCCAAATGTGGTGGTTGTTATTGTGGCTCGTAACGCCTCCGCTAGTGTTACTGAGAGATTCGCGGTTTTGTCCGTCGGACTTGTCGTTGCCAGCTGGCATAGTAGACATTGATATGCCACGACCGGCCGTGTTGGAGTCGTTGATCTTTGGAATGACAGTTATTGGCCTAGAGTTATGTTCTCGACATCATAGATGCCCTTATAATAGTCAATAAACGATGAATTGATGGAATCAAATGAGATGTTGTCAGAGTTTGCACGTGTTTTTGTTTTGCATGAACGCGCGGCCAGCGCTACGGCGACACAAACACGCAACGTCGGTTGCCACTCTCGAGTGATATTGACTTTCGAGACCATCTCATTACTGGAACTTGATAGTTGCGGGCGATTATCTAGTCGAAATTAGATGAAACCTGTGTTAGTTTTCGCCGCTTTTGTTATAGCTGCACTAGGAACTGCTTATGGGGTCCACTATCAGGCGGAACAGAACCGCTATCAGATGAGGCGTCGGGTTATGCTAGAAATAGCCGAAGAGAGACGTCTCAAAGCGGCCCGTGAATCGAATCAGGAACCCTCTGACCCACCGAAAGACAATCTCTAACATATTGACTGCTCTACAGACAACTTCAGGATGGCTAAGGGACCCAAATATTTGAATCCCGCCGATAAGGCTCGCAAAGAGGCGCGAAAAAAGGAGCTGAAGAAGAATAAGAAGCAACGTGAGCAGGTTCGTTCAGCTGTCATCAAAGGACAAGATCCCGAGCAGATCCTAGAGGAGCTGAGGAGTCTCGACAAACAAGAGTACAACCCGAAGAACTGCGAACAGCAAACCGCCCCAGCCGTCGCCAATATAGAGCTTGTGTGTCGTGACAAGCGCAAAAGATTGAAGGAATTGTTGCAGCGCATCCTCTCCCATTATCAAAAAGAGGAGCCGGAGAAGTACGAAGAACTCAAGAAACTTGAGACAGAGTACGAGGCCGCTCATAAGAAGTTAGAGAGCGAGTTTATTGCCATAAGGGCGGCCAAAGAGGTCAAGATTGACGAGGTATTCCTGCCGCCCGAAGCAACAGTATCGTTGGCCAGCTTCGACGAGGATATTCCCGACGACGATCCACTCATGTCCGAGTCTATATATATCACTCCTTTGACAGAGGGCGTGGAGCCGCCTGGATGCCCCCAAGGACCACCGCCAGATCTCAAGAGTTTGGTAGATAGTCTCAAGGACAATATGTCTGTAGCCACAACAATCGCCTCCATGGGAATACCCCCTTCCAATCTGCCGCCAACGGAGAACAAAAACTTTGAGCGTTTCCAGAGGCGCAACGCTCATTCGAACAAGCGACCGCCCATGCCGAATCAGACCAACAACAGGCGGACACCTGGAGGTGGTGGTGGTAGCGGCGGCGGCGCCACGACAGACCGCTCAAATTTAGAGGTCGGGAGAGCGGCTGAGCAATCGAGCGGCGACCAGCGAAGTGTGCAGGCCGACAGGAGCCGCGCCCCAAAGTCGGAAGTGAAGAAGGCTGCAGTGATAGAGTCGAAGCCAATTATGTTTCTCGCCAAAGCTACCAAATTCGTGCCCGCATCAGTCAGGTCCAAGTTGCCCGTCAAAGTGAAAACATCGGATGGAAAGCCTAAGTAAAGGCTCATAAGCGAATGTGATGTCAAAAAAAAAGACCTCACGCAGCTGGAGGATTTATAACCCTGCGACTGGTTTGTTGAGCGCTGAGCTGATTTACCAATCTCGTAATGGAACTCGGAGTCTTACGGTCTAGACGATGGAATTCCCGCTTGGCGTGATTCCATACGTTTGATTGACTCTGGGCGCACGTGATTCGGGCGAAACTTGTCGAAAAGCTCATCGACGGATCTGGTGCATCGACACGCCGCAGCTGGCGCGTGTGCACGCGTGCGCCAATCCTCCAGTTGGCTACAGAGAGACGACATTCTCGCGAGTTTGTATATGATGATTGTAGTGGTGGTAGTGGCGGTGATGGAGGATGAGGTGATGATGACAAGGCCCAGCGGCGACTAATTGGAAGCTCCGATGGCTGCGAGTGAGCGTCCAGACAGACGTCTGGCGCTGCGAGCGCCTCTCCAGCAGGCGGCAGCGGGCGGCTCAGGTGTGCGCCGCTGTGCCTGATGTTACCACTACAGGAACAGGTTGCGGGCGCGTAGTCGTCTTGGCTCGCTCATCTTAGCGCTCTCGTGCCTCGGAGCTAAATCACGTGCAGGTAAATGTCATAAAAGTCGCAGTCTGTGCTCGCAGCGCGACGCCCGAGGCAGAGAGATCGAGCCCGCCGGCGCGACCTGGCCGCGCTCTCGATGGCTCATGACGAGAACTGCGTCAGCGGCGTAGCTCTAAATCATCTCACTTTTCCCGTACTGGATAATTTCAGGCGCCTCTCTCGGGCGACGCGCTCCCGCTCGCCCGCGCGAACCCGATAATTTGTACGTTCATTCGGGGGGCTCGTCAGTGTCGTCGTTGTCATCGTAGAGGCCGTCCCTCTTATTTTTGTCGACATACCCCAAGGCTGCGCGAGGAAGTTGCCTTCGCCCGATCGCAAGTGTGCCACTAATTATCGTCATGATGTCGGCGTCGTGGTCGCGGTTGCCATGAGCGCCAGACCAAGAGTTTGGCCCTCTCGCGGAGGGCGAGTCAATGAGTTGCGAGTTTGCATGATATGGGCCGAGCCACCGGCCTATCGATTGCGCCACAAGCCGAATGCGCCCCGGAGCGACGATCGGCTCGGGGGCGACTCAATCAAAGGCGCGCTCGACCCACGCAGGCGTCGGCCGAGTTAGAGACGCCACGTGCTAAAGAGGCACCGGCTTGCCGAATTGCGTCGACACTCGGCCGGATACGCACCTATGCCGTGTGGAAGTGGGCGAGTGTGACCCTTGTTGGCGTGCGCAATGCGTCACGTCCTAGCGCTGGCCACCACTCAAAATTGCCATTGCTCCACTGCGGGCTCGGCGGCCTACTGCCCTCCAGCCGCCGCACACATTAAGATGCGCAACCAATTGACAAAGACACCGGCGCTCTTGCATAATGGCGGATACGTGGGCGGCGAACGGGACAGAATGCGGGCACGCGAGCCGCGCACAACAACCAGCCGGTGTGTTCTTATGAATACGCGGCCCGTCAGCGAGAGCTGGACGGGCAGAGTTGGCCGCGCAACGCATCTGCTGCGCGAGCAATCAGCCTCTAGATTGTCGCCAGGAGGAGCCGTTTCGGGTGGAGTGGCCGACTGAGCGAGCGAGCGAGTGAATGAGCGAGTGAGTGAGCGAGTGAGTGGGAGTCGTCGGATCGAGTGAAATGGGTGTGCTGTAAGTGCGCCCGAGCGACGACGTGGGCGCGCGCGCGTAATGAGATTGAGTGTATGGTTGAATTGTGTCGGCAGACTTTGAAAACAATTCAGCCGCAACGCGGAAACACAATCGCCGTCTGCATCTCGGCCACCCCGACGATAGATTGAATATTTTCAACGCAAATGCAGACGCAGGCGCCGAGCTGGCGGAGATGTTAGACGCGTACTCGGCTCAGGCTGTCTCGGTGGTGGCGGTCGCGGTGGTCGCGTGGCCACGGCGAGCCTTCTCCTTCCCAAGTTTGGCCGACTCAATCCGGAAGACTCGGCGGCGAGCCTTGGGCCTCGGCTGAGCGCAGCGAGCAAAAATGCTCGAGCCGAGACTGTGGCTGATGCGCGTGGGCGCGCTGATGCGGCGGTGTTATCGTCGCAACAACGTCGAGCCGCTCTTGGCTCGAGTTGACATAACGTCGACCAGGTGAGTTGAGCTGAGCCGAGCTGAGCTGACATGAGCTCGGGGCACTCGGCCGGCCGCGACTTAGCCCCCGAGTGTGTGCGCGCGCGCTCGTTCACGAGCAGCGGGCCCAGCCTGGCGC